>SJYX01013789.1:417298-434815 GCA_006410675.1 Oreotragus oreotragus | reverse complement strand
AAAGTAAAAATAAAAATTAAAAAAAAAAAATAAAGCAGAAAAAAAAAGATAGAAAATGCAAAGTACATCAAAAACTCAGGCAGACTTAACTATGAAACACTGTGAATGGAATCTTTTTGCTTTGTTTGGTAAACTGAACAGGTTTTATGCATTAAAAGTGCTAATCTACTCCATTCCAGGACTGCGTTATTTCCTCACAATTAAATACTAAATAGTTTTGTTTCTTCTGGTTCGAAACGGTAGAGTAGAAGGACAGGCACTCATCTCCTGCTAGAGCATCAAAAGCACAACTAACTGTTGAACAACCATCAGCAGGAGGATGCTGGAACCTCCTGAGAAGATACCCCACGTCCAAAGACAAAGAGTAAGCCTCAGCAAGATGGTAGGAGGGGTAATCATGATAAACTCAAATCCCACAGCCGCTGGATGGGTGGCCCACAAACTGCAGAACAACAATACCAAAGAAGTTCTCCCACTGTTGTAGAGGTTTGGAACCACATGTCAGGCTTCCCAGCCTGGGGATCCGACAAAGGGACTGGGAAACCCCAGGGAAGCTGACCTTGAAGGGCCAAGGGACTTGATTCCTAAACTTCCACAGGTCTGGGGGAAACACAGACTCAAGTCTTGGAGGGCACAAACAAAACCGTGTGCACACCAAAACTCAGAGGAAGGGAGCAATGACTCCACAGGAGACTGAACCAAAGCTACCTGCTAGTATTGGAGGGTCTCCTGTGGAGGCATGGGTCAGCAGGGCCTCACCACAGGAATGGAGGGACTGGCAGCAGCTTGCTGGGAAGGTCCCCTTTGGTATAAACCCTGCTGGAGGTCACCATTAACCTGACCATACAACCCTTAGATCAAAGAGCTGGGTTGCCTCAGACCAATAAATGACCAGGGAGGAAGCTCAACCCCACTCATCAGCAGATAACTGGATTAAGTTTTAATTGTAAGTTTTACTCTACAAGGCCCTCTCAACAGTTCAGTTCAGTCTCAGTCCTGTGAGACTCTTTGTGACTCCATGGACTGCAGCACTCCCAGNCTGGGTTGCCTCAGACCAATAAATGACCAGGGAGGAAGCTCAACCCCACTCATCAGCAGATAACTGGATTAAGTTTTAATTGTAAGTTTTACTCTACAAGGCCCTCTCAACAGTTCAGTTCAGTCTCAGTCCTGTGAGACTCTTTGTGACTCCATGGACTGCAGCACTCCCAGAGCTTACTCTAACTCATGTCCATCGAGTCGGTGATGTCATCCAACTGTCTCATTCTCTGTCATCCCCTTCTCCTGTCTTCAATCTTTCCCAGCACCAGGGTCTTTTTCATTGAGTCGGTTCTTCCCATCAAGTGGCCAAAGTATTGGAGTTTCAGCTTCAGCATCAGTCCTTCCAATGAATATTCAAGACTGATTTCCTTTAGGATTGACTGGTTGGATCTCCTTGCAGTCAAAGGGACTCTCAAGAGTCTTCTCCAGCATCACAGTTCAAAAGCATCAATTCTTCAGCACTCAGCTTTCTTTGTGGTACAATTCTCACATCCATACGTGACTACTGGAAAAACATTAGCTTTGACTAGATGGAACTTTGTCGCCAAAGTACTGTCTCTGCTTTTCAGTGTGCTGTCTGGGTTGGTCATTCTTTTCTTCCAAGGGGCAAGCGTCTTTATTTATTTATTATTTTTATTTTTTTTAGAACTTCCATTTTACTTTATTTTACTTTACAGTACTCTATTGGTTTTGGCATACATTGACATGAATCTGCCACAGGTGTACACGAACTTCCAAACATGAACCCCCCTCCCACCTCCCACCCCACATCATCCCTCCGGATCATCCCCATACACCAGCCCCAAGCATCCTGCATCCTGCATTGAACATAGACTGGCGNAAGTGTCTTATAATAACAATGTTTCTATTTCCCTTATATCCTTCTGTTATTCATTTCATTTATAATAAGAGTATATAAACACATGCAGATAGGTTCATCAACCTACATAATAGAATACATTGTTCCCATTGCTTTGAACAAACTTTATTTGTTAGATTAGTTATGAATAAGAAAAGCAAAGGTTTATATATTACCTTTCCTGTTCTTTGATGTTCAGATTTTCTTTGGGTAGATCTGAATTCCTGGTTTATATCATTTTACTTGTCTTTGAAGTACTTCTTTTAACATTTTTTTTGCCCTGGAGATCTGGAAACATATTACTTCAATTTTTGTTTGTCAGAGAAACTCCTTATTTGTCTCTTTTGAAGGAGAATTTTGTAGGGTACACAATTCTGAATTTGAGGAAGTTTTTTCTCTACACAGTTTAACTGTTTCACTCCACTCCATTCTTGCATAGTTTCTGAGGATAAGTTCAATAAAAGTTTTTTCTTTGTGGGTAAGATGTTTCTCCTTTAGCTTCTTTTAAGATTTTCCTTTGTCACTGATTTTCTAAACTATTAATATACTATACTATACTATAAAAATATAATGTAATATAATATGCCTCACTATCTTCTTTTGGCATTTATCCTGCTTGGGCTTGGTGTTCTCTGAGCTTCCTGGTTCTGTGGTTTGGTATCTAACATTAATTTGGAGGAAATCCTCTGTCATTATTGCTTCTGTTCCTTGTTCTCTCCTCCTCCTGGGATTCCAGTTGTCATATGTGACAGCTTTGTTATTCAGTTCTTGGCTGTTTTGTTCTTGTTCTTTTTTTCCCCCAATCTTTTTTCCTGTTTTTGCTTTTGGAAATTTCTATTGACATATCCTGAAGCATAGAGTTTGTTTCCTCAGCTGTGTCTGCTAATAAGTCCAACAAAGGTACTCTTCATTTCTGTTAGTGTTTTGATTCCTGATGCCTCGCTTTTTGGTTCTTCCTTAGAACTTCCATCTGTCTGCTTATGTTACGCATCTGTGCGTGCATGTTGTCTACTTTTTCCAGCAGAGCCCTCAGCATGTTGATCATATTTAATTTAAATTTCCAGTCTGATAATGCCAACACACTGCCATATCTGGCTTTGGTTCTGACATGTGTTCAGTCTCTTCATATTGTAATTTTTTGTTGAAAGGTAGATGTGACATACAGGGTGTACAGAAATCTAGTACATTTGCCTGTAGTGTTGTGCTGGTGAGCAGGAGGGGGATGACCATAGACAATGTGTAGTGTGCCTGTTGCTGTGAACTTCATGAGTGATTCTCAGCTTCCCTGCTTCCAAGGGGACAGAGTGGTCAGAGGAGGCTGGAGCTGGGCATTTCTATTCCCCCAGACAGGTGAGACTCAGGCAAGATGGTTTCTCCTGAGGGCATCCTTGCTGAACAGAACAGAGTGCTCCAGAGTATTTGAGGATGGTGCCGTTGTTTATCCCCATGCCAGAACATGAGTGGATTTCTCCGTTACATGCTGTGCGCACATAGCGGGGCCCCTGACATTCAGCCGCACAGTGTGGCCTCCTCTGGCTGGTTGCCTTGGAGTTTCTGTCTCTCAGAGTCATCCACACAGAGACCAGAAATCTGTTAGTTCCAGGGCAGGAGTTCCTATGCCAGTGCTGGTTCCTGCAGAGATTTCTGCTCTGGTANCATTCACCCGCACAGTGTGGCCTCCTCTGGCTGGTTGCCTTGGAGTTTCTGTCTCTCAGAGTCATCCACACAGAGACCAGAAATCTGTTAGTTCCAGGGCAGGAGTTCCTATGCCAGTGCTGGTTCCTGCAGAGATTTCTGCTCTGGTATGTTGTGGTTCTCTGTGTCTGCCTCTCTCTAATTTTGGCGGGCAGTGCTTTGCCCTGTGACCTCATTTCTCTGATGGGCTTTTTACTTGTTAGGATGAAGTGAAAACGTCTTTGCTCTTTCTGTGCCAGGCTGGAAACCTGAAGTCTCTATCCTTTTAGGTTTGTGTAATTTGCACAGCTCTGTAGTCCCGTAGGTTGACAGCATTTCATTAACCAGTGCTGCCAGGAATGGTTGTTCAGCCAATCTTGAGTCGATATAGGTAGAACTGTATTCCAGACTGTTTATCCATTCCTTCCACAAATGTGTGCTGGGCAGTTTTGTTCAAGACTTGCCTGGAACACCATGAGTTGTATCTCCATTCACTTTACCTTCAGTTACCTTGTGAGTTCAGCCCTTTCCAGTTTGGAAGGTTGTTAGATGATAGAAGCAAAGTTCAGAGTTGCTGAATTCTGTTTTCTTTCTGTCATTTGTCAAAAATAACACCAACTTCCCTACTCCTGAGGTGGATTGTTTCTTCTCTTTTCTTATTGTTGTGAGCAAAGCTTTGAAAGGCTTTTTGTCAATCTTTGGTTTCTTCTTGGCTTTGCCCTTTCTGACCTTTTCATATAGGCATGGGCAGTATTTCAAGTGCAGTTTGGACAATTCAGTTAATCTGTCTCTTGTTGGTGTCTTTTAATAATTCTAGTGGCTCAGATGGCAAAGAATCTGCCTGCAGTGCGGGGGACCTGGGTTGGGAAGATCCCCTGGAGAAGGGAACGGCTGCACACTCCAGTATTCTGGCCTGGAGAATTGCATGGACTGTATAGTCCATGGGGTTGCAAAGAGTCGGACATGACTGAGTGACTTTCAGTTTTAATAATTCTGGACTTAACTAAGCCTCATTTCCTTCTCATTGGGATCCTTTGCAATTTCATTATAAAACTTTTTTTTAGAATAATAATGTTGGCTAACCCATGTTGAGGTGTGCTCCTTGTATGCTGGGAGTGTGGAAGGGCTTTATATACCATTCTCACAGGAGCTCTGCTACGTATTTCTCATGCTGACAGAGAGTGAAGCAGAGTCAACAACAAGATGCAGACATGCACACAGCCCCCCAATCCTTAGCTGGTAAACCGAGATTCAGATGCAGGAAGGGCAGCTCCAGACTCTTAACCACATGCTGTGCACCTGCTCATCACACTTCCTAGTACTAAAGAGTGTTACAGTGCTGATCTTACTAAAATATATACTACCATGAATTTTGTGACTTTCATAATTTATAGGACTCCAATGTTTTCATGGGGAGAGGGCAATGGCACCACACTCCAGTACTCTTGCCTGGCAAATCCCATGGATGGAGGAGCCTGGTGGGCTGCAGTCCATGGGGCCGCTGAGTCGACACGACTGAGCGACTTCCCTTTCAGTTTTCACTTTCATGCATTGGAGAAGGAAGTGGCAACCCACTTCAGTGTTCTTGCCTGGAGAATCCCAGGGACAGTGGAGCCTGATGTGCTGCCGTCTATGGGGTCGCACAGAGTCAGATACGACTGAAGTGACTTAGCAGCAGTAGCAACAGTGTTATCATGTATGCTTTTATTCATAGTTAAGGCTTTTGGTAACCAGATTTGTTTAGCTTCTGGGCTTTTTTCCATTATTTTTGTTACAGCCAGTTTCCCATTGATTTCATTAATAATGCACAATTGTTTCTAATTAACTTACAGGTCCATCAGCTATGACTGAAAAAAATTGCCCTGGCTTCCTGTGTCAACTTTTAAATAAAATATGTTGACTTCTCATTGTAGTTTCTTATTAAAATATCTAAAATTTCCTGGATTTTGGCATATACAGCTTTTAGATATTTTCTATGTTCTTGTTTATGCCATCTTTATTTTTCTTATGAAATAATATAGAGATTCTGTATACCTCCTATAACTCATTTTTCTGTGAAGTATTTTCCTGTTTGTTCATCTCATTTCTTTCTGGGATTCCTCTAACTTTGTATGGATTCTGCACTTTGGGTTCAGTTCAGTTCAGTTGCTCAGTCATGTCCGACTCTTTGTGACCCCATGAATCGCAGCACGCCAGTCCTCCCTGTCCATCACCAACTCCCAGAGTTCACCCAAACCTATGTCCATTGAGTCGATCATCCAACCATCTCATCCTCTGTCGTCCCATTNGATATTTTCTATGTTCTTGTTTATGCCATCTTTATTTTTCTTATGAAATAATATAGAGATTCTGTATACCTCCTATAACTCATTTTTCTGTGAAGTATTTTCCTGTTTGTTCATCTCATTTCTTTCTGGGATTCCTCTAACTTTGTATGGATTCTGCACTTTGGGTTCAGTTCAGTTCAGTTGCTCAGTCATGTCCGACTCTTTGTGACCCCATGAATCGCAGCACGCCAGTCCTCCCTGTCCATCACCAACTCCCAGAGTTCACCCAAACCTATGTCCATTGAGTCGATCATCCAACCATCTCATCCTCTGTCGTCCCATTGTTCTCCTGCCCTCAATCTTTCGCAGCATCAGGCTCTTTTCAAATGAGACAGCTCTTCGCATCAAGTGGCCAAAGTATTGGAGTTTCAGCTTCAGCATCAGTCCTTGCAATGAATATTGAAGACTGATTTCCTTTAGGATGGACTGGTTGGATCTCTTTGCAGTCCAGGGGACTCTCAAGAGTCTTCTCCAACACCATAGTTCAGAAGCTGTCTCTTATACACATCTAGATGTGTATAAGAGACAGAAGCAACAGTTCGAACTGGACATGGAACAGCAGANACTCCAAAATCACTGCAGATGGTGATTGCAGCCATGAAATTAAAAGACACTTACTCCTTGGAAGGAAAATTATGACCAATCTAGAGAGCATATTGAAAAGCAGAGACATTACTTTGTCAACAAAGGTCCGTCTAGTCAAGGCTATGGTTTTTCCAGTGTTCATGCATGCAAGTGAGAGTCAGACTATAAAGAAAGGTGAGCACCGAAGAACTGATGCTTCTGAACTATGGTGTTGGAGAAGACTCTTGAGAGTCCCCTGGACTGCAAAGAGATCCAACCAGTCCATCCTAAAGGAAATCAGTCCTGAATATTCATTGGAAGGACTGATGTTGAATCTGAAACTCCAATACTTTGGCCACCTGATGGGAAGAACTGACTCACTGGAAAAACCATAGCCTTGACTAGACGGACCTTTGTTGACAAAGTAATGTCTCTGCTTTTCAATATGCTCTCTAGATTGGTCATAATTTTCCTTCCAAGGAGTAAGTGTCTTTTAATTTCATGGCTGCAATCACCATCTGCAGTGATTTTGGAGTCCAGAAAAATAAAGTTAGCCACTGTTTCCACTATTTCCCCATCTATTTGCCATGAAGTCATGGGACCGGACACCATGATGTTAGTTTTCTGAATGCTGAGCTTTAAGCCAACTTTTTCACTCTCCTTCTCCACTTTCATCAAGAGGCTTTTTAGTTCCTCTTCACTTTCTGCCATAAGGGTGGTGTCATCTGCATATCTGAGGTTATTGATATTTCTCTTGGCAATCTTGATTCCAGCTTGTGCTTCCTCCAGCACAGCATTTCTCATGATGTACTCTGCATATAAGTTAAATAAGCAGGGTGACAATATACAGCCTTGATGTACTCCTTTTCCTGTTTGGAACCAATCTGTTGTTCCACGTGCAGTTCTAACTGTTGCTTCCTGACCTGCATACCGATTTCTCCAGAGGCAGGTCAGGTGGTCTGTTATTCCCATCTCTTTCAGAATTTTCCAGCTTATTGTGATCCACACAGTCAAAGGCTTTGGCATATCAATAAAGCAGAAATAGATGGAGCTCTCTTGCTTTTTTCAATGATCCATTGGATGTTAACAATTTGATCTCTGGTTCCTCTCTCTTTTCTAAAACCATCTTGAACGTCTGGAAGTTCACGGTTCACATGTTGCTGAAACCTGGCTTGGAGAATTTTAAGCATTACTTTACTAGCATGTAAGATGAGTGCAATTGTCCGGTAGTTTGAGCATTCTTAAAAACAGACTTCCCTGGTAGTTCAGACGGTAAAGCATCTGCCTACAATGGAGGAGACCCAGGTTCGATCCCTGGGTTGAAGGAAATGGCATCTGTTGCTTCTTGACTTACATACAGATTTCTCAGGAGGCAGGTAAGGTGGTCTGGTATTCCCATCTCTTGAAGAATTTTCCAGTTTGCTGTGATACACACAGTCAAAGGCTTTATTGTAGTCAGTGAAGCAGAAATAGATGCTTTTCTGGAGCTCTCTTGCTTTTTCAATGATCCGATGGATGTTGGCTATTTGATCTCTGGCTCCTCTGCCTTTTCTAATACCAACTTGAACATCTGGAATTTTCACGGTTTGCACAGTGTTGAAGCCTGGCTTGAAGAATTTTGAGCATTACTTTCTTATCATGTGAGATGAGTGCAATTGTGTTAGATAAATATAAATTCAAACAGTTGAATACTACTCTCTACCCCACCAAATCAAAAAAATTTGATATGTCACTGAGAATGTAGATATTCTAATATTTGTACAGAGAGGCAGTGGTCATTTAAATTTATTCCACCCCTTTAGAAAGTAGTACTCTGGCAATTTCTGGTGAAGTTGAAGACATAAAATGGTGGACATAAAATCTTATTGTTCCCAAGGATCTTCTCCCTCCCTTGGGAGAAGACTGTGAGTCCTCACTCATTTCCATACATCTGGCCATCCTGCCCTGTAGCAGAAGTATGTTTCCCTGTCCCATTGCCTAGAATTTGGCCATGTGATTTAATTTGGCCAACTAAATATGAGCATACATGGTACCCCTTCTATAAATAGAAGTCATTGCAAATTTCTGTCAGCCTCATGCCCTTATTTCCATAAGGGTGTACACTGCTACCGCTAAGTCACTTCAGTCGTGTCCGACTCTGTGTGACCCCGTAGACAGCAGCCCACCAGGCTCCCCCGTCCCTGGGATTCTCCAGGCAAGAACACTGGAGTGGGTTGCCATTTCCTTCTCCAATGCATGAAAGTGAAAAGTGAAAGTGAAGTCGCTCAGTTGTGTCCGACTCTTAGCAACCCCATGGACTGCAGCCCACCAGGCTCCTCCGTCCATGGGATTTTCCAGGCAAGAGTACTGGGGTGGGGTGCCATTGCCTTCTCCTAGGTAGGAGCTATTTCCATCGAAATTGCAACAATTAGAGTAAAATGTCTTAGAATTTCTGAAGTGATTTTCCAGTTATAGACTTTTTTTGGTGAAGAATTCTTTTTTTTCTTTTTTTAAAGGAAAATAAAAGCAAAGTCTCAATGTATCACACAAATATCTTTATTATTCAAATGCTTATAAATTATATGATTTTACTTATGCATATAAACATTTCTAGAACATGTTATACATTTTGTAATAATGTTTGTAACTGGTTTCAGGCACATAGTGCAAAATACTTCTTTTCTGATACAGAGATCCCTAAATGTTTATTTAACCACATTGGTACAAAATTGCTTTAGTACCTTATATGGTACAATACACCCCTAATAGTTTGAAAAAGAAAAACTTTGTGGGTAAAACTACTACACTACTATTTCCTGGCAAAAATCTATTATTAGATTCAGTTTTCTTGGTTTATAGAGGAGGTTATCATAGAAAAATATTATATATGATTCTTTTCAAATCAAATGGTTGTATAATACACAATTAAATTAGTCACCTAAAAAATCTCTTAATAACTGAGCATTTACTCATGAATAGTTAATTTTTATACTATCTTTCATGTTCTGGATTTGAGAGACCTCAGGTATAAAATAACTTGAACTCGCTAATAAAAATTTTGCATATGTAAACATAATTTTATGTTTACCAAAACAGGTTCTTTAAAATATCAATAATTCTTAGTTTTCTACTTGATTAATATACAGTACATAACTTTGAGAAAATAAATTTTTTAAGAGTAGACTTATAGGCATATAAGTTATAAACACATGATAGAATATAAACATTTTAAAAGAAATGTATTGCTCTTATAAGTACAATCAAATTAGAGGTAGGTGTTTTTAAATGAAATTCTACTATATCATATCTTATTCTATATTATACCCACAAAATTTCATGTTTAGTATTTAACCCAACTATATACTTTAATTACAAAACTATTCTATATTTTAGGATGATTTTTTTTGAAGCACCATAATGCACAATTAAAAATTAAAGGAAACATGAAACAAGGTATCTAAGCTGTATCAGTAGAAAGTATAATGGCTATGTACTTTTTTGATGTGACCATTGATTTGCTATTCTCTAGACAGATTCAATAATGTTTATGATTTAAGTTCATTTTCCTAATTTTTACTTGCTCCATTTTAACAAGTAGAATAAACATTTCATTTTACAGTAGGATGTGAGCAGAGATTTACATGTGTGTTTACAGGCATAACATAATTCTGGTCCAGTGCAATCTATTAACAGTAGTATTATCCTAGCATAATTCAAACATCCCTGTATGCCCTACCATAAATTATTTCATCCTTTTAAGGATCCTGATTAGAACCATGTGTCATTCAGTTTATTTCAAAGGCCTTGAAAAATTAAGCAGTGATTGACTCCTCATGAGCATCCTAGAAAAAAGGCACAAATATTTTAGATATAAATCTCAGGAAGGAATAAAGAAACAAGCACCAGATATTTGCAGGTTCCAGAGAATGTCTCCTCTTTGGGACACACTTTCCTTCTGAATGTTCACACTACTTGAACTGGGAGACCAGTAGTCATGTGAGGAATACATTTTCCACAGAACCCTCCACATCTGCCATAAACTTTGGTTCCATCCTGAAAATAGAAGAGGCAGAGATACAGGAGAATCTGTTACATGCTGGTATCTGTGTGCACAAGGCAGAAAAGCAAAGGCTTTGAATCATGTGGCTGAAATAATTAGCCAAGGTTTCCTATAACAATTATACTTGAGGTCAAAGATCACGCCATTTCAGGATTAGTCGAAATCTGTGGTCACAGGAATTAGAGAACCCGAGATTCATATTAGCCACTTGATGATTATAAACTACACTTTACGTTAGACAATTCATCTCATTTCACATATTTTTCATCAAGGTATCTTTATAAATTATATGATTTTACTTATGCATATAAACATTTCTAGAACATGTTATACATTTTGTAATAATGTTTGTAACTGGTTTCAGGCACATAGTGCAAAATACTTCTTTTCTGATACAGAGATCCCTAAATGTTTATTTAACCACATTGGTACAAAATTGCTTTAGTACCTTATATGGTACAATACACCCCTAATAGTTTGAAAAAGAAAAACTTTGTGGGTAAAACTACTACACTACTATTTCCTGGCAAAAATCTATTATTAGATTCAGTTTTCTTGGTTTATAGAGGAGGTTATCATAGAAAAATATTATATATGATTCTTTTCAAATCAAATGGTTGTATAATACACAATTAAATTAGTCACCTAAAAAATCTCTTAATAACTGAGCATTTACTCATGAATAGTTAATTTTTATACTATCTTTCATGTTCTGGATTTGAGAGACCTCAGGTATAAAATAACTTGAACTCGCTAATAAAAATTTTGCATATGTAAACATAATTTTATGTTTACCAAAACAGGTTCTTTAAAATATCAATAATTCTTAGTTTTCTACTTGATTAATATACAGTACATAACTTTGAGAAAATAAATTTTTTAAGAGTAGACTTATAGGCATATAAGTTATAAACACATGATAGAATATAAACATTTTAAAAGAAATGTATTGCTCTTATAAGTACAATCAAATTAGAGGTAGGTGTTTTTAAATGAAATTCTACTATATCATATCTTATTCTATATTATACCCACAAAATTTCATGTTTAGTATTTAACCCAACTATATACTTTAATTACAAAACTATTCTATATTTTAGGATGATTTTTTTTGAAGCACCATAATGCACAATTAAAAATTAAAGGAAACATGAAACAAGGTATCTAAGCTGTATCAGTAGAAAGTATAATGGCTATGTACTTTTTTGATGTGACCATTGATTTGCTATTCTCTAGACAGATTCAATAATGTTTATGATTTAAGTTCATTTTCCTAATTTTTACTTGCTCCATTTTAACAAGTAGAATAAACATTTCATTTTACAGTAGGATGTGAGCAGAGATTTACATGTGTGTTTACAGGCATAACATAATTCTGGTCCAGTGCAATCTATTAACAGTAGTATTATCCTAGCATAATTCAAACATCCCTGTATGCCCTACCATAAATTATTTCATCCTTTTAAGGATCCTGATTAGAACCATGTATCATTCAGTTTATTTCAAAGGCCTTGAAAAATTAAGCAGTGATTGACTCCTCATGAGCATCCTAGAAAAAAGGCACAAATATTTTAGATATAAATCTCAGGAAGGAATAAAGAAACAAGCACCAGATATTTGCAGGTTCCAGAGAATGTCTCCTCTTTGGGACACACTTTCCTTCTGAATGTTCACACTACTTGAACTGGGAGACCAGTAGTCATGTGAGGAATACATTTTCCACAGAACCCTCCACATCTGCCATAAACTTTGGTTCCATCCTGAAAATAGAAGAGGCAGAGATACAGGAGAATCTGTTACATGCTGGTATCTGTGTGCACAAGGCAGAAAAGCAAAGGCTTTGAATCATGTGGCTGAAATAATTAGCCAAGGTTTCCTATAACAATTATACTTGAGGTCAAAGATCACGCCATTTCAGGATTAGTCGAAATCTGTGGTCACAGGAATTAGAGAACCCGAGATTCATATTAGCCACTTGATGATTATAAACTACACTTTACGTTAGACAATTCATCTCATTTCACATATTTTTCATCAAGGTATCTATTTGCTTCAGTGAGTTTATTAAAACCTCTCCCAATTTGTTGTCCAGTGTTTCTCACAGACTGAATAAAAGAAAGGTATTAGGATTTCATATAAGATTCTCATTGGAGAAGGAAATGGCAACCCACTCCAGTACTCTTGCCTGGAGAATCCCATGGAGGGAGGAGCCTGGTAGGCTACAGTCCACCGGGTCGCAAAGAGTCGGACACGACTGAGCGACTTTGCTTCACTTCTCATGGACTAAATAAAAGAAGGATATTATGCAAACTTGATCTTAACTTCAAACATCTCCTGGAAGCATTAGAAACACAGCTTGAAGAAAATATAAAAGGTGATAGAATGGAGGGAAAAAACTGGATTGAAACTAATAATTATAATTGGACACAGAGTCAGACACAACTTAGTGACTAAACAACAACAAAAAAGGAGATTCTTCTCTTTTTTTTTTTCTCTTTTTTTAAGAAAAGCAGAGTGGCTGAGGAATGGGTGGGCAGAGGCTGGTGAAGGAAGTGATGAGGACAGGATAGATTTTCTTTCCAGACTGTCTTCCAACTTTAGGTCCAAAAGTCAAAAGGCCTTTTGATAGGATGAAACAAAAATAGTTTGAACTCTTATGGTTTCTGAAGAAGGTAAGTTTTGCTTTATTTATGTTTTTGTTTTTTTAATCTAAGGAGGGAGGGTAGAAAAGGAAACTGGGTTCCTGAAACTTCTGAGGATAAAGAATGTTTTGAGATCAGGAGCTTTTGAAGTTGCCTCTTCTTTCAGAAGCTTTCTACACTCTAGAGAATCTGAGTAAACAGAGAAGGGGATGGCAGTAAAAATTCCAATTTATATACATTCCTGTTCTCAAATGGATCAAGTAAACTCCTTGTTTAACTTTACTAGGAAATGAAAATATGTGTTCATTTCCATAAATACATTTGGGTTTCATAAGTCAGAGTTTCACACCATGCATCAGATCTCAGGAAATACCTTCATGTGCAAAATCTTTGATTGAGGGAGAAATTCTCAATTAAGTAAACAAATAGTCTTTACAATAAAACTTAAATAGACACGAAAGGAATGATTGTACTAAATATTCATTTTTACTGCTGCCCTTGGCCAGCTGTCATTACACCAGAAGATACATAACAACTAGATAAAGTCAGAATATCTCATTTCACTGTCTAAATTATATACCTGCTTAGAACATATTTTAACTAAGTAATTGATTTATTTCCGTTCTTCTACCCAAAAGGATGAGACCTAAATTTGCCAAAAACATATTTAGAAATAAATAGCTATTTTAAAAGTCTACTGTTTACCCATGTGATAGAAACAATAAAAATGTAAAGTCTTTAATTATTAATTAAAACACAATTTCACAATAGTCAGAAATAAAGTATTTTAAAGTCTGCAAATATCAGAAAATTGAATTTCATTTACAAGTAGTATTCATATATAGGAATGAAGTCACTTTTAGCAAAAGAAAGAAAAATTCTAAAACCTTGGTGTAGGCAAGGACTGTTGATGGTACTGATTTAAATGGTGCAATATAGGTGAGAACAGAAATTAGATCCTGATTTAATGTAGATCGGGTCATGCTATCTAAGATGTGGTAATTCTAAGTACCAGCAGCCATCTCATAAATTTTACGTGCTAGCACACTACACAGCACCACAATTAGGAGGATAATATTAGATAATACTTTAGATAATACATGTGCTATAGGAAAAATTAAAATCCCAGTGCACCAGTCCTGAGTGCCCTGTCTCGTACATCGAACGTGGACCGGTGATCTACTTCATACATGGTAATATACATGTTTCAGTGCTAGTCTCTCAAATCATGACAATGTTTTCTAAATAAATATAGATGAGGAAAATGTTCATACAACCATAAAAATATTCCTAATTCTTGAAGAAACTATAAAAGATGTTCATTAAATGACAAATGACTCTGACATCACTAAATCACTAAATCAAAGCAGTGAGGTAAATAAACCAAAAGTTTACCTCTCACTTTGAAATATTAAAATGTAAGTCTTTAATAACTAGAGTATAGCTAAAAAGACTACCTCTTTTTGAAGCACCTGTGTTTCAAACCATTAGCCCCAAACTTGAACTAAAATCTATATGCTCTGGCAGTTGATTTCATGCACAGATATCTATAGCCTAAAGATGAATGTGTATGTATATAAAACCTCCATAAGCACATGAATAAAAATGAACCTCATTCCATAATTTCATTAGTTATACCTCGTCATAATGTAACATACACCATTATATGAAAGAACTCATTAGTCATTCAGTTCAGTTCAGTTCTGTCGCTCAGTCGTTTCCAACTCTTTGTGACCCCATGAATCGCAGCACACCAGGCCTCCCCGTCCATCACCAACTACTGGAGTTCACTCAAACTCATGTCCATCAAGTCAGTGATGCCATCCAGCCATCTCATCCTCCATCATCCCCTTTTTCTCCTGACCCCAGTCCCTCCTAGCGTCAGAGTCTTTTCCAATGAGTCAACTCTTCACATGAGGTGGCCAAAGTATTGGAATTTCAGCTTTAGCATCAGTCCTTCCAAAGAACACCCAGGGCTGATCTCCTTTAGAATGGACTGGTTGGATCTCCTTGCAGTCCAAGGGACTCTCAAGAGTCTTCTCCAACACCACAGTTCAAATGCATTAGTCATTAACTTCATATAATTCTGAATTTAAGATAGAGGAATTTAACACTACTTCAAAGCACAGAAGTATTCAGACAGGCTTTTTGGTCCAGCAGGACTTACCTGTGATCTGTGAATGATCACAGAGGCATAACTGCCCTGAGCCAGCCACTTTGCTGTACTGGATATCTTCATCCCAGTTCCTGCCAAATTAATGCTGAACTGTCCCTTGATTATAAATAAAAAATAAAAAATAATAAGACTAGATGGAATTAGTAAAAAAAAAAAAAATTTGAGCATGTACTTGGCTGGAAACACATGAATTGGCATGATCTAAAAAACTTGCCTTCCTAGATTCTTTAGAAAATGAAAGAATATTGATATAAAACACACATTTTCTTACACTAACAAAATGAACAAGCTAAAGATTTTTTTAACTGATTACAAATAAAGCTTCTCAATTATAAGGAACAACTGAAATAATGCCAGATAATATTATCTGTTGAAAAGTAATTTTGTTCAGTCCTAGGACTCTAGTGATTGACAGCTAGAGCTTACATTCCTATAGCATCGGCAACAGCAAGTCTAGATAGAAGAGGTGTCATAGGACTGGTACCAGACTAGCATTTATCCAGTTTCAATTTTTGACCCCTCACTGCTAACTTCACTAATAAGTTACACCCATTTAATGTATTTCCTGCTGTTATTGTACCCTTACATCTATCACACAAAAACTATTGAATATAGTATTATGGCCCCAGCTATCATTTAAGTACACAAAAGCGTTATGCAGATGTTTGATGCCACATGAATCACACACATGGTATGTGAGCCCCCTAGTGGTATTATGGTCTAATTATTTTCAAGACACAAGAAACAGTTTATGTCAAAATATTCTAGACTATCACTGTTAAAAACTAAACTTTAAATATCTGTTAAGTAAGAAAGTGCATGACTAAAATGGATAAAATATGTGGCATTCACGTATATGACCTCACAGTACAGAATCACACACTGAAAAGCTGAAGTATTTAATGAATGCTAATTAAGCCTACGCCAATGTTCAATATACATATAGATTTAGAGCTATATTAGGATAATCTTGGATCACATCACAATATTCCGTGGCCTAGGGCACAAGACTTCCCTGGTGGCTCAGATGGTAAAGCGTCTATCTACAATGCGGGAGACCTGGGTTCGATCCCTGGGTCAGGAAGATCCCCTGGAGAAGGAAATGGCAATCCACTCCAGTACTATTGCCTGGAAAATCCCATGGACAGAGGAGCTTGGTAGGCTACAGTCCATGGGGTCGCAAAGAGTCGGACACGACTGAGCGACTTCACTACCCACTACTCACTACTAGGGCACAGGAACCTTGAGCAAAACTGTGATAAAACATTAAGGATTATGTTACGTGATGGGAAATAATATCTTTCATGAAATCAAAAGTAAATAGGTTTCACATATATTTGTAATATAAATTACTACTATTGCTAAAAATTATGTATCAATTCAGTTTATTAAGTTAGATTTCTTATCAATCACATACTTATTTAAAATCAAAATAGATTCAAATGTATTTATAATACAATGATAATATATGCAGAATTTCCCCCAAACAGAAATAATTTGTTTTAGATAAATTCCAAAGAAAGTTTATTATTATATACACCATTTGGTCATGGAATTTAAAATACCTGTATGTTTGCTTCATTGATGTAATCCTAGATTCCAAAAGAAGGAATCTAGGAACTCAGTATGTGTGTGTGCCTAGTCACTCAGTCATGTCCAACTCTTTGTGACACCATGGACTATAGTTCTCCAGACTCCTCTGTCCATGGGGATTCTCCAGGCAAGAACACTGGAATGAGTTGCTATGCCCTCTTCCAGGGGATCTTCCCAACCCAGAGATAGAACTCAGGTCTCCTGCATTGCAGGCAGATACTTTACTGTCTGAGTCATCAGGAAGACCCATTCAGATACTTAGTAAGTGTTTTTAAATGGATGAATTAAATGCAACATTATAAATATTAAATTTTAGCATCATAAAAATTAATATATAAATATATATCTAAATCCTTTATACTTGTGATAATAAATGACATTAACACTAGATACATCAGAATTTTATATTAGTAAATATTTAAATTAAAACTAATTCTAAGGATATATTCTACTATTTGAGACTTAGTCATCTGATACAGATTTTGAACTAAATACTTAATCCCACATTAACTCATTTTTTAAGTCAGCTTCTTGCCAAATAAAAGAAATGGAAATATATTCTGTGAAGTAGCTTGTCTGTAACTAACCATTTATGGCACTCT
>SJYX01013789.1:353469-417167 GCA_006410675.1 Oreotragus oreotragus | reverse complement strand
CACTCTCGTTGTATCATGCAGTATTTTCACAACTTAATATTTATTGTTTACCTCCCTGCTCAATGTTGCTGGGAAGGATTCAAATGTATATACACTGGAAGTGAAAGAAAAAAAAATCCAACTGAGTAATGAGAGATTCAAGTGGTCATTAACACAATCAGTTGGGTCCAGAAATATCTGTAGCTTCATTTCTCCAGATTAATTTTCAAGAGCTTTGCTTACTTCTTTAGTCCTTCTTCAAAGGCTACTTAACGGTATCAAGGAGTAGAAAAACAGTTCATCTGAAACTGGGGATGATATCAATTGAGGTAAAAATACATTTCACTCATTTGTTCAAAATTGCATGGCAGACTTGGTGCCAAGTAGCCACAAGAGTGGAAAGGTCAATCCTTATCCCAGTTCCCAAGGGCAGTACTAAAGAATGTTCAAACCACCAAACAATTGCACTCATCTCCCATGCTAGTAAGGTTATGCTTAAAATCCTACATGCTAGGCTTCAGCATTATGTGAACCGAGAACTTCCAGATGTTTAAGCTGGGTTTAGAAAACGCAGAGGAACCAGAGACCAAATTGCCCACATTTGCTGGATCACAGAGAAAGCAAGGGAATTCTAGAAAAACATCTACCTCTGTTTCATTGACTACGCTAAAGCCTTCAACTGTGTGGATAATGACAAACTGTGGAAAACTCTTAAAGAGACAGGAATATCAGACCATCTTACCGGTCTCTTGAGAAACTTGTATGCTGGTCAAGAAGCAACAGTTAGAATCTTGTACAGAACAACGGATTGGTTCAAGATTGAGAAAGGAGTACGACAAGGCCTGTTTACTATCACCCTGTTTATTTAACTTATAAGCCGAGCACATCATGAGAAATACTGGGTTGGATGAGTTACACGCTGGAATCAAGACCGTCAGGAGAAATATCAGTGACCTCAGATATACGGATGATACCACTCTAATGGCAGAAAGTGAAGAGGAACAAAACAACCTCTTGATGAGGGTGAAGGAGAAGAGTGAAAAGGCCGGCTTCAAACGAAATATGGAAAAAAACTAAGATCATAGCAACCGGCCCATCACTTCATGGCAAATAGAAGGGGAAAAGGTGGAAGCAGTGACTGATTTCCTCTTCTTGGGCTCTAAAATCACTGCAGCCATTGCCTGCAGCCATGAAATCAGACGACAACTCTGGGAGATGCTGAGAGACAAGAAAGCCTGATGTGCTGCAGTCCACGGGGTCACAAAGAGTCAGACACAACTTGGCGCCTGAGCAACAAAAACTATGAGAGTACTGAGAAAGGTCTTAGTCTTGATCTGAGAAGGGAAGCATAGCTTGATGGCTGCCAGAGGTAGGAGTCAAGGGGAAGGGAAGTGTGTGAGAGTGGACAAAAAAGAAAATCTTCCAGTGACAAAGATGAATCACAAGTGGAAGGTAAGGTGATTCAAAAGAACGAAGATTTCAACAAATAGGAATGCCTTCCTTGAATAATTAGCTTCATTAAAGGGAAATATACTTATGGATACAGAGGGAAAGCATAGAACTAGACGCAAGCTTTAAAGTTCCACTTCTTGGACTGACTGCTTGGTTCATACGTCCCCATTATGTCATTAGGTTTTACAGTTTTAAAGTTTGTTCCACCTATTTTACTATGAAAGGGATCTATAAATCTAATGCAATTCCAAAAAGAGAACTGATTCTAAAATTTATATAAATTTATATTCATATTTCTTTTATAAAGAAATTAAAATAATTAAAACAAGTTTGAAAAAAAAGAATAAAGTTAAAGGACCCACACTACCTTGTTTTAACACTTATTATAAGGCTACCACTGGAGAAGGGCACAGCAACCCACTTCAGTATTCTTGCCTGGAGAACCCCATGGACAGAGGGGCCTGGTGGGCTTCAGTCCATAGGGATGCAAAGAGCCAGACACAAGTTAGCACACATGTGAGCATAAAGCTGTCAGAGGTGGTGCCAGTGTTAAAGAACCAGTGCAGGAGATATAAGAGATGTGGGTTTAATCCCTGGGTCAGGAAGAGCTCCTGGAGTAAGAAACGGCAACATGCTCCAGTCTTCTTGCCTGGAAAATTCTATGGACAGAGGAGCCTGCTAGGCTATGGTCCATGAGGTCAAAGAGTCAGATGCAACTGAGCACACACACGTCCACACCCAAACATAAAGCTGTCATAACCGAGACAGTGCTGTGATGGTGAAGAGAGAGACGTGTCGATCAACGGATCAGAACAGAGTCAGAAATACTCAACATATGTCCAGTTGACTTCTTTGGGCCACACCACATGGCAAGTGGAAGCTTAGTTCCCTGACTAGAGATTGAACCTGTAGCCACTGCATTGGAAGCATGGATTCTTAGCCACTGAACCACCAAGGAAGTCCCCTCCAGGTGATTTTTGACAAAGGTGGACAGGAGAGAAACAACTGCCTTCTCAAGAAATGGTGTTAGGACAATTGGATGTCTATAGGCAAAACTCTTCCAACTTCATACAAAATTAGTTCAAAATCAATCATAGGTCTAGACGTAAAACATACAACTATAAATTTTTTTAAGAAAGCATGGCAGAAAATCTTTATAACTTGGCCTAAGTCAAAGAGTTCTTAAATATGACACTAAATGTCATAAAGAAAAAAAAATGGTAAATTTGAATTCATTAAACTTTAAAACCTCCACTTAAGTGTTAGACACTTAAGAAAAAGAAGGGATACGGTCCAGACCATGAGTGAAACATTTGCAAACGTTATATGCAACAAAGGATTTGTATCCAGACTATAAACAAAGCTCTCAGGACTTCCCTGGTAGTACAGTGGATAAGAATCTGCTCGTCAGTGCAGGCAGCAAGATTGGATCCTTGGTGTAGGAAGATTCCACTTGCCATGGGGCAACTAGGCCCATGCTTAGAGCCATGCCCCATGACAAGAGGAACCACTGCAGTGAGAAGAACACACACCACAACTAGAGAGAAACCCTGTCACCACAGCTAGAGAAAGCTGGTGAGCAGCAACAAAGACCCAGGGAAGCCCCAAATTGATTAACTAATTTTTAAAAAAGCACTGTCAAAACTATAAACATTAATGGACAATTAGGAAACTAACAATTAATTGTTTATATGAGAAAAGACTTGGATATACACTTTACCAAAGAGGATACTCAGTTGACAATAAGCACATGAAAGATGCTTAACATTATGAGTGAAATGTAAATTAAAACTACAAAAATATATCACTGAAGATGGGGAAATAAAAAACTTGACAATACTAAGTGCTGACAAAGAAGAAAAACAACTAGAAATTTAATCTTTGCTGATGGGAATTTAAAAATGGTACAGTCACTGTATCAAACAGTTTGGATAGGGGGTGGGTACGAGGGAAGTCCAAAAGGGCTGGGATATATTTATATTCATGACTGATTCATATGGCTGTACAGTGGAAACCAATACAACATTGTAGAGCAGTTATTCTCCAATTAAAAATAAATTAAAACAACAAAAATAGACTAGTTTGCAAGTTTCCTATAAAGTTAAACATACATATACCATATGATCCTACAATCTCACTCACAGGCATTTCTCCCAGAGAAATGAAAATACATGTGCACACAAAAACCTGTATATAAACGTGCATATCCGCTCTATCCATAATTTCCAAATTCTATAAACAACTCATTTTGTTCCAACAAATGAACACTGTAGGATAACTGTATGACATCTGATTGATGGAATAATGCTTACCAATGAAAAAGAAAAAATTATGGACACATGCAGCATGCAAAAGACAGATGGACCTCAAAAGAATTACATTGACCAATGTAATGAGAAGGAGGCCAATCTCAGGAGGTTGCACACTGTGTGACTTCATTTCTATGATATTTCTATGTCATCTCAGAAAATCCAAAACTAAAGCAATGAAGAAAAGATCAACTCAGCCATTAAAAAGAATACATTTGAATCAGTTCTAATAAGATGGATGAAACTGGAACCGATTATACAGAGTGAAGTAAGCCAGAAAGAAAAACACCAATACAGTATACTAACATATATATATGGAATTTAGAAAGATGGTAATGAGGACCCTGTATGCAAGACAGCAAAAGGGACACAGATGTGTAGAGTGGACTTTTGGACTCTGAGGGAGAGGGAGAAGAAGAGGGTGGGAT
Source organism: Oreotragus oreotragus (assembly GCA_006410675.1). NCBI lineage: Eukaryota > Metazoa > Chordata > Mammalia > Artiodactyla > Bovidae > Oreotragus > Oreotragus oreotragus. The sequence continues at coordinate 412,999 of SJYX01013789.1, read as the reverse complement.
GATTTGGGAGAATAGCATTGAAATATGTATACTATCATGTAAGAAACAAATCGCCAGTCTATGTTCAATGCAGGATGCAGGATGCTTGGGGCTGGTGCATGGGGATGATCCGGAGAGTTGATGTGGGTTGGGAGGTGGGAGGGGGTACATGTTTGGGAGTTCGTGTACACCTGTGGCAGATTCATGTCAATGTATGCCAAAACCAATAGAGTACTGTAATGTAAAATAAAGTAAAATGGAAGCTCTAAAAAAAAAGGAGTTTCCCTGTAGCTGAAAAGCAAAAATAAATAAATAAATAAAATAAGTAATGTACTGGCATACAAATAAAAAATAAAGGTTTGAAGTCTGAATAAAAAAAAAAAGAACAGATCAGTGTTTACCATAAGATAGGTGGGAGGAAGGAATTGACTCCACGGAGGCAGTGTGAGGGAGTTGTTCTATATACAGATTATGGTGATAACACCATGAATTTGCATATATGTTTAAAATTGTATATTAATAAAAGCAATTTTACTGTTATCTTTTTTCAATTTAAAATGTGAATGGATATAACATCTAAAGAAAAAACTTGAATTGACTTGAAAACAAAACCCAAAATACATTCTATATGTAAGAAATATATTTCAAAGTGACTCAGAAAAGCCAAAATTAAAAGTATGTGTGGCAGTGAAGAGAGAATTACTGTGTTGACTTATGGTGATCATCTTAAAAAAAATTAAGATAGATTAATTAATTTTAATAAAAGGATATGCAAGACTATACGGACTTCCCAGGTGGTGCCAGTGCTAAAGAACCTGCCTGCCAAAGCGGGAGACAAAAGAGACGTGGGTTCCATCCCTAAGTTGAGAAGATACCCGGGAAAAGGGCATGGCAACCCACTCAGTATTCTTGTGTGGAAAATCTCATGGACAGAGGAGCCTGGTGGGGTTAGAATTCATAGGGTTGCAAAGAGTTGCACATGACTGAGGTGACTTTGCACACACACATGCACGCAAGAGTATACCTGGAAACTGGGCATAAAAAGAGAGCAAGTGAAGCAAATCCTGATAATGTAAAATAGAATTCAAGTCTGAAATCAGGAAAACATGACAAAGAAGCACTAAAAACCATGCTCCACAATGAAGATATAACACATGAATACTGCACATCAAATAATACAGCTACTTTTATGAAGCAAAACTACAGGAGATGAAAGGAGACATAGGTAGAAACACCCTAATAATAGGAAATTATAATATGCCACTTTTAGCAACAAGATAGATCAAAAGGACAAGAATAAGGAGAAAGAGGATCTAAGCAATATAATCAAAAGGGTATGCATATATATCTAACTTGACACATTATAATAAAAAATACACATTCAAAATATTTAAAAACTGGCTCCAAATACTCAAAATGTATGCTGGCCATGATCCTTTGGCATTGGGTATTTCTCCTGCTCTCGCGTAATCAATATTAATTACAAAATAGATAAAGAGACACACATTGGGGATTTCTCTTTTTTGTGGCTCTGTGAAAAGTACCAAACATTTTACTTCACTTCACTTTTGATATATGTATTCTAAAGTCACATCACACTCCTTAACTTCATCTTATATTACAATGTGGCAAAGTTTATTTTCCCTAAAGATTGCCATATGTGTCCAGTCTCTTTTTAGCATTTATGTCCTGGGGTGCCCTGTCATATGCAAACACAGAGGATGTGGTTTTGATGAATGCCAAACAACAGAATAAGTTCATTCTGTGACATTAAACATCTGGAGAGTATTCATGAAAATGTTGTATAAATTAACACAGAATCTGGTTTATATATTTGACAGAATATCTTCAAGAATATGGGGCAGTTTGTACTCTTAGTAACAGTAACTTCAGGCAATTGAACACAGACTGGAAAAAAAATGGGCATATCTTTTTTTGGCAGCACATACTTATGCCCAATAACATCTAAAAATAAAGCTTTGTGTTCCAGAAATGTCTAGAGATTTCTGTGGGGAAGACATCTCACCTTGATGAGCAGGAGGAGCATTTTATTACTATAATGATGCTGCCTTTGACTTTCTGAAGGATCTTAGACAGGTTTTTGACACAGAGTGTCTCTTTCTCCAACTGTAAACTGGGATTACCTAGTTTATAACTACAAAAGTTTCTCAAGATATTATAGGGGGAAATGACCATTATATTACTTATTTGTGTATCAGTCTCCTGTGAATTTTACTGATGTCTCACTGACCAGGGGCTTCCGAGGTGGTGCAGGGGTAAAGAATCTGCAAGAGATGCAAGAGACAAGGGTTCAGTATCTGAGTTGAGAAGATTCCTGGAGAAGGAAATGGCAACTCACTCCAATACTCTTTCCCGGGAAATCCCATGAATAGAGAAGTCTGACAGAGTATAGTGCATGGGATCACAAAGAGTCGGACACAACTGAGCGACTGAGCACAGCCATAAACGTTTGTTTACAAGTCTCTATGTGAGCATATGTCATACATCTTCTCATTTGCCAGACCTTATTCAATTCAACATGTTATAAAAAGGACCAGATTTCCAGAACTTCATGATCTTCCCAAAATGATGGTACCTTGTAGCAGACTCTTCACATCTCTAGGTGGCATCTTCAATTTCCTTCTCTCTAATCATATCAAGTACATGACTGAAAGGAAGAGATTAGAAGGAAAGTGGATTATTGGACAAAGCTGACCAGTCTTGACATGAGCTGGTCATTGGAGAATGAATAATCTCCATTTAAAAGAGTAAAAATGGAAATGTTATTTTAAAATATATATATGAGGGAAAATATTGTTTAGAGCAGTAAAAGTTTTAGATTACACATCCTTGACCTTAGAACAGGTGTTCAAAGAGATGCAATATAAAACTTCAGAAGGGGGAGTTCATCAAGGGAAACAGAGTCCTGGGAAGAGAACTAAATAAAAGAGTCATCATCTTGGGGGGAGACCAATCGCCTGGTAGACGAACATGAGAGAAGAGAAAGAGAAGGATAGACATGAATCGAGCTGCTGCTGCTGCTGCTAAGTCGCTTCAGTTGTGTCCGACTCTGTGCGATCCCATAGACGGCAGCCCACCAGAATCCCCCGTCCCTGGGATTCTCCAGGCAAGAACACTGGAGTGGGCTGCCATTTCCTTCTCCAATGAATCGAGCTAACCAGGCTCAAAGATTGAGTGAGAGCTTGAGATTCCTCTGAAAAGTTATCTACCTTAAAAGCAGAGCCAAGAGAGGGAGCACTTTTGGAACGGCAATTTGAAGAGACCTGTGGACTAAAGAGTGAAACATAGGGAAAAACAGGAGTAGAGGGGAATTTCCTCAACTTGAAAAAGAACACATACCAAAAATCTGTAGCCAACAGTACAGTTAATGATGGAAGTTTGAATGCTTTCCCCCTTAGATCAGAAGCAATTAAAGCATATTCATTATCGCCACTCTTCAAAATGCTAGAAGTTACAGACACACGTACTAATATGATTCTACTTACATAATAGACAAAAAAGACAAAAATTATGGAAAGGAAGACTAGATTAGTGGTTGCTAGGGGATAAGGTGAAGCTGGTGGTGCAAGGGGAGTAGTTGTCATTATAAAAGTCCTTGTGATGATGAAAATGTTCTGTATCTTGATATAGTGATGTCAATATCTTAGTTGCAATATTATACTATAATCCTATAAGATGTCACCATTTGGGGATACATGAGATCCCTGTCTTATTTCTTAGAGCTACATGTCAACAGTCATCTCAAAACAAAATGTTTCATTTCAAGCATTAAAAAAATTATAAAATACAACCACCATTTAAATTCTCTTGAAATTGTCCTAAGGTTATACAACAATTGGAGAAACATTTATTCAAGAAAATCTATGAAATCTAGGTTAGAAGAGTAAGCATCTGTGACATTTGAACCATGACCTGTCTATGGCCTGTCCTCTCTTTTCCCCACCTCAGCAAGATGATAGCACCACTCATCATGGGTACAGCTAAGAACAGAGGATTTTATTTCCCCCAGCTCTCTGTTAGGGATAAGCTTTCTCCAAGGGTATATGTCAAGGGAAACAGGGGGCAGGCGAGACACTGGCACTCCTCATCTCACGCAGCTCTGTGCTACAGAAGCTGGATCAGAGGTGAGAACTACAGAGATCTGAAGCTCCTTTCCGCCACTCGGTCCTTACTCATAGATCAGGAGATCTGCCCCAGGCATGGTCGGCCAAGAACTCAAGGCCTGAATCATTTCCGCTTAAAATCACTGGTAGGGCACAGGTTTCAGGCTGAGCAGTACAAGCCAAGAAAATCAGGGAATAATGTCAAGACCCAGCATTCTGCTTATAGATTAAGGATATTACTCTGCAAAGTGTGATCTACCCACTCAATCCACAGAATGGGTGCAAAGGCTCTTCCTCAGGGAAAAATCAAGTTGTAAGAACAGAAAGTTTCACATATTTTCCTAAGTAGCCTGAGTATTTGGGACAGAAAATGGGGAAGTTCAAGCCTAAAGGGGCTATTGGAAAAAAAAAAAGATTTTAGTGGTGTATAGTTGAGAGGAGCATGGTGGTAACTGGATGAGAGCAACAAGCAAAATAGTAGGTCAGATCTCAGTTTAACAGAGAAAACCAGGGAAAGAGATAGCTAAGAATGTCTCTTTTTGAGGTTTTTCTGACCTGACCTCAAAAACTGACCTATACGCCTATGCTGGCCCTGGGGCTTGAGTTTAATTGGCTCAGACCATAGAGTAACTTATGCCTCCAGGATATTACTGAAAGAACAGAGCCATACCAGTTAGTAGTGGGTAAGAGTTGAGTGTGATATCAGTAGAGGCAGACCAGCTAGAAACTTCATGAAAGAGAGCCCAGCCGAAAGCACTGTCATTCCAGGAGGACTGGGTGACTGTGCATGTCCAAGGCTGAGCCTCTAGAAACTTCATCAAAGAGCCCAGCTAAAAGCACTGTCATTCCAGGAGGACTGGGTGACTGTGCATGTCCAAGGCTTAGCCTCTGAAGAGCGACACTAAAGGCCACGTATTACAGGGGAGACAGACGCCACTGAAATAGCCCCGTCAAGGAGCTAAGCAAATAAAGTAAGCAAACAACAGATCCTAAAGCGGAGAGGAAACTTAGTATCCACTGTTGCTAAAATACACTATCTAAAATGATCCGTTTTCAACAAAAAATTGTGACACAGGCAAAGAAACTGGAAAGGATGACTCATATAAAGGGGAAAAGGCAGCAGAAACTGCCTTTGAGAGGTTTCAGATGTCAGACTGTGCAGATAAAGATTCAAAGCAGCTATTAAAAATATGCCCAAAGAACTAAAGAAAACCCATGTTTAAAAAAGTAAGAAAAGTATGATAATAATGTCTCATCAAAAGATACTATCACTAAAGAGACAAAAATTATATTTATAAAAAGATCTAAAGGATAATTCTGGAGCTGAAAAGTACAATAACCCAAATAAAAATTCACCATGGGGTCGCTAACAGTCGGACAGACTGAGCAACTTCACTTTCACTTTTCTCTTTCATGCATTGGAGAAGGAAATGGCAACCCACTCCAGTATTCTTGCCTGGGAAATCCCAGGGATGGGGGAGCCTGGTGAGCTGTCGTCTATGGGGTCACACAGAGTCGGACACGACTGAAGTGACTTAGCAGTAGCAGCAGAGGGGATCAACCAGCAGACTGGAGCTGGCAGAAGAATCAGCAAACTTGAAAAGATACCAATAGTGATACTACAATCTGAAGAGGTAGCAAAAAAAAAAAAAAAAGAAGAAGAAAAACGAATAGAGCCTCAGAGAAATGAGGGACACCATTAGTACACCAAACCATGAATGATGGAAGTACCAAAAGGACCAGATAATATATTTGAAGAAATCCTGGCTGAAAATTCTCTAAGTTTGGTGAAACTACATTAATCTACACATCTAAGAAGTCAATGGATTCCAAGCTGAGTAGACACAAAGAGATCCACATCCAGATATATCACAAGAAAGATGCTGGGAGTCAAAAACAGGAAAAAATCTAAGAGCATCTAGAGAAAAATAAGCTCATATATGGGAATCTCAGTAAGATAAATTGCTGAGTTCTGCTGTTCATCTAGAAGCCAGAGGACAGTGGGATGGCATATTTAGACTCACAGACTTAGGGAATGAACTTAACAGTTGCCACAGAAGTAAAGCATACAAGTAAAGATAATTTCATCAATAGCAACTATAAAAGACATTATAATTGTATGTTTCTTTATTCTCAACTTATTTAAAAGTAACTGTATAAACCAGCCTGTACGTAATTATACCATTGACCAGTAATATACAGAAATGTGGGCTTCCCAGGTGGCGCTAGTAGTAAAGAACCCACCTGCCAATGCAGGAGGTGTAAGAGACACTGGTTGGATCTCCGGGTGGGGAAGGTCCCCTGGAGAAGGACATGGCAACCCTCTCCAGAATACTTGCCTGGAGAATGCCACGCACAGAGGAGTCTGCTGGCCATGGTCCACAGGTTGCAAGGAGTCAGATACGACTGGAGCGACTTAGCACACATGCATACAGAAATTTAACATACTTGAAAAGACTGCCACAAATGCAGCAGGCAGGTGGAACCAAAGATGTTTGGGAATAATTAAATGAAAGCAGCTGATAACTGCAATCCACAGGAAGAAAGGAAGAGAAGCAAAATGTTTCACATACACACACAAAAAAAAACTCTATGAAATTTAAGTTCTCTCATTTCTTACCTCTAAAAGATGTAAAATTATATAGTGAAAGTGAAAGTTGCTCACTCATGTCTGACTCTTTGCAACCCCATGGACTATACAGTCCATGGAATTCTCTAGGCCAGAATACTGGAGTGGGTAGCCTTTCCTTTCTCCAGGGGATTTTCCTAACCCAGGGATCGAACCCAGTTCTCCTGCATCACAGATAGATTCTTTACCAGCTGAGCCACAAGGGAAGCCCAAAATTATATAAAGTAATATTATAAAAATGTATTGTGGGTTTGTTATATAGGTTAGATGGTGTATGCATTACAAATACAACAACAGAAAAGGAAAGGGGAAAAAGTATATGTAGGAGTAATACTTCTATGTCACTGCAATTAGATAATATAAATCTGGAGTAAGTTCTATTAAGATGTACACTGTAAGCCCTAGAGCAACTATTAAGAAAACAATTTAAAATATAGTAAGAAAATTATTAAAGAAATTAAAATGTTACACTTGAAAACATTCACTGAATTTTTAAAAAAACAGTAAAAAGGGGACAGAAAACCAGAAATGATATGACATATAAAAAACAAAATGGCAAATGGCAAAGATAAATTCAGATATATCAATCATAACATTAAATAGTCCAATCAAATGGCAGAAATTCAACAAAATGCTCTCTGTAGGAGTGTCAAAACCAAATGGGAGGAAAACATATATACCATGTACTATAAACAAGCTGAGTTGCCACTATAATATCCGATAAATTAGACTTTAAAACATAAAATGATACTACAGATAAAAGGGAACAAGTGTAATGACAAAAGTGTCAATATATCAGGAAATTATGACAATTATAAACAGACAATCATGTGCAATAAAAATCTCAAATAAATTACATACAAAGTAAATGAAACTAAAAGATTGATGTGAGAAGTAGATAATTCATCAATAATAACTGCAGCTTCAATAGATAAAATAACTAGGGAGAAGATCAACAAGGAAATGGAAGAGTTGAACAATACTTTAAACCAACTAGCCCTGACAGACATCCAGAGAACACTTCACCCAACAACAACAGAACACACATTCTTTCCAAGCACACACTGCACATTTTCCAGGATAGCCATATGCTATGCTATAAAACAAGCCTCAATAAATTTCAAAAGATTGAATAATACAAAGTGTATTTTCCAACCACAATGGAATGAAAGTAGAAATCAATAACAGAAGGAAATGTGGGAAATTCACAACAGAGGATGAGAAGGTTAGATAGCATCACTGAGTCAATGGACATGAATTTGAGCAAACTCTGGGAGATAGTGAAGGACAGATAAGCCTGGTGTGCTGCAGTCCATGGGGTCACAAAGAGACAAGACTCAGCAATGCAAACACAAAAACACCACACTGTTAGATAACCAGTGAGTCGAATAAGACATCACAAATAATAATAGAAAACACTCAAGATGAATAAAAAAGGAATGCACAACACCAAAACTTCAGGAATGCTGCAAAAGAAGTATTTAAGGGAAATTTTAAATGCCCATATTAAGAGATTAAAAGGCTCTCATTCCAATGACCTAAATTTCTACCTTAAGCACTGAAAAAAAAGGTGAGGGGGCAAATTAAACCTAAAATAAGCAGAAGGAAAGAAATGATAATGAATAGAGTGGAAACTGGAGAAACAAATGAGAAAAATTACAGAGAAAATCAGCAAAATCAAAAGTTGGTTTTTTGAAAAGAACAAAATTAACAAAATCAAGAAAAGAGAGGAGATTCAAATCACTGAAATCAGGAACTGCAAATCTTACAGGAATATAAAGGATTATAAGGCAATACTATGGACAGTTGTAAGCCAACAATTTAGATAACTTTGATGAAATGGACAAATTCCTAGGGAAAAAAAAACTACCAAAATAGAGTTAAGAGCTAGAAAATCTGAAAAAATCCATGATAAATAAAGAGATTGAATTAGTAAATGAAACAACATTCACAAAGAAAAGCCCAAACTCAGATGGCTTTGCTGGTGAATCCCACCAAACATTACTTTTTCACAAACTTTTCCAAAAAACCAGAAGTGGGGGGGTACTTACCAATTTATTCTATGAAGCCAGTATTTCCCTGATACCAAAACCAGACAAGGGCATCACAAAAAAAGAAAATGATAGGCCAATATCTTTTCTGTAAACAGACAAAAAATTCTCAACAAAGCATACCAAATCTAGTGACATACAAAATGGATTAGATATCATCAAGGATTTCCCCCCAGGAATGCAAAATTGCTTCAACACACAAAAATCAGTGTGATACACTATTTCACTATCACTGTAGTAATGAACAGTAACCACAGGATTATCTCAACAGATGCAGAAGAAGCATTTGACAAATCCAGCATTCACGATGAGCATCCCTGGTGGCTCAGCGGTAAAGAATCCGCCTGTCAAAGCAGGAGAAGCAAGAGACACAGGAGATGGGTTTGATCAGGTCAGGAAGATCGCCTGGAGGAGGAAATGGCAACCAACTCCAGTATTCTTGCCAGGAAAATCCCAAAGACAAGGCAGCCTGATGGGCTACAGTCTGTAGGGGTAACAAAGAGTCAGACACGACTGAACACACACACACAACATTTATGATAAAACCACTTAACTTAGGAATAGAAGGGCACTTCCTCAAATTGATCAAAGGCATCTACAAAACACTCACAACTAACACAATAAATGATAAAGGACTTAATGCTTTTCCTCTGCAATCAAGACTAAGACAAGGATGTCCACTGTAGCCACTTTTTTATTCAACAGTATACTGAAAATTTTAGACAGTGCAATGAGGCAAGATAAAGAAATAAAACAAATATCCAGACTGCAAAGGAAGAAGTAAGACTATTTGTAGATAACATTCCTCTGTATACAGAAAATCCAACTGATAAATGAATTTAGCAGGCTTGCAGAATACAACATCAATTTACAAAAATATGGACAAAAATTAGTGATTTACTGAGGCCTCAGATTTTGCAGAGTGTCTCCTTACTGGAAAACTCTCTCTGACAAAAGTCTTCTTTACCTTAAACTGGAATCTTCTGTCTCATTAATATCTCCTTAAATAACACATACTGATGCCACTGCTCTCTCATGGCACTCTCTGCATATTTAATGATAGTTAATCATAACCTCTCTCTCTTTTTCTGGCTACCTTCTTCATTTTCTTTACAAAACGTGACTTAAACCTTCCCCTCTTTCCCCCTGATTCTTCTCCTAGATAGATTAAAATTTTATCTTTCTCAGACAGAAAATTTTAAATAAATACAATATTTCAGTGTCAAGTACAAATAAATCTTTTGGTCTCGACATTGTGTTTTGGTACCTTACAATTATACTGGGCAGTTTAGACATTACTACATGATCCTCATGAGTCATTCTGAACTCAGGGTGGTTGAATAAAAGAACCTAAGTCACTTTCATGTCACTGTGCTGTGTGCTGTGGTTAGTTGCTCAGTCATGTTTGACTCGTTGCAACCCCATGGACTGTAGCCAGCCAGGCTCCTCTGACCATGGGATTCTTCAGGCAAGAATGCTGGAGTGGGTTGCCATGTCCTCCTCCAGGGGATCTTCCCAACCCAGAGATCAAGCCCAGTCTCCCACACTGCAGGTGGATTTGTTTTTTACCTACTGAGCCAGCAAGAAAGCCTAATAATACTGGAGTGTGTAGCCTGTCCCTCCTTCAGGGGAACTTTTCGACCCAGGAATTAAACCTGGGTCTCCTGCGTTGCAGGTGGATTCTTGACCAGCTGAACTACCAGTGCAGTCCAGTTCAGTCCAGTGCAGTCCAGCTCAGTCATCCAGTCATATCTGAGTCTTTGTGACCCCATGGGCTGCAGCACATCAGGCTTCCCTGTCTGGCACCAACTCCTGGAGACTGCTCAAACTCATGTTTTCATCGAGTTGGTGATGATACCCAACCATCTCATCCTCTGTCGTCTCCTTTTCCTCCTGCCTCAATCTTTCCCAGAATCAGGGTCTTTCCAACGAGTCAGCTCTTCCCATCAGGTGGCCAAAGTATTGGAGCTTCAGCTTCAGCACTAGTCCTTCCAATGAATATTCAGGACTGATTTCCTTTAGGAACCCCCAGGGAATCTGACTTTGAAGGCCAGTGGGATTTGATTATAGAACTTCCACAAAACTGGGGAAACAGACTCTTGGAGGGCACAAACCAAACCTTGTGTGCACCAGGACCCAGGAAAAAGGAACAGTGACCTCACAAGAGACTGAGGCAGGCTTGCCTTTGAGTGCCCTGGAGTAGCCAGTGAAGGTGTGGGTCGACAGTGGCCTGCCATGGGGTCAGGGCACTGAACATAATAGCCCTGGCATAAGTCCTTTTGAAGGAGGTCGCCATTATCGCCATTTGGTTTAGCTGCTAAGTTGTGTCCGACTCTTGCAACCCCATGGACTGTAGCCTGACAGGCTCCTATCAGGACTTTTTACTGACTGAGCTAATAGTACCCCACTACTGCATCATAGAGGCCAAACTACAGGCAGGGAACACAGCCCCATCCAGCAACAGAAAATTAGGTTAAAGATTTATTGAGCACTCCACCTATCAGAGCAAGATCCAGATTCCCCCACAGCCATTCCCTCCAATCAGGAAGTTTCCACAAGCCTCTTATCCTTATCCATCAGAGGGCAGACAGAATAGAAACCACAATCACAGAAAACTAACCAAACTTATCACCTGGATCACACTGCTGTCTAACTCAGTGAAATGGTGAGCCATGTCATGTAGGGCCACCTAAGACAGACGGGTCATGAGAGAGTACTGAGGAAACGTGGTCCACTGGAGAAGGGAATGGCAAACCACTTCAGTATTCATCCACAGTTGTGGATGTGACTGGTGATGGAAGTAAAGTCCACTACTATAAAGAGTAATATTGCATAGGAACCTGGAATGGAAGGCCCATGAATCAAGGTAAAATGGAAGTGATCAAACAGGAGATGGCAAGAATAAACATCAGTTTTTTAGGAATCGGCGAACTAAAATGGATTTCAGATGAGTTACTTCAAATCCTAAAAGATGATGCTTATTAAAGTGCAGCACTCAATATGTCAGCAAATTTGGAAAACTCAGCAGTGGACTGGAAAAGGTTAGTTTTCATTCCAATCCCAAAGATAGGTAATGCCAAAGAATGCTCAATTCTTTGTGTTGACATCCAGTCACATCCACAGCTGGGCATTGTTTTCACTTTGGCTCAGCCTCTTCATTCTTTCTGGAAATATTTCTCCACTCTTCTCCGGTAGCATATTGGGTACCTACTTGCCTGGGGAGTTCATCTTTCATATATTTTTGCCTTTTCACACTGTTCATGGGTTCCTCAAGACAAGAATAGTAAAGTGGTTTGCCGTTCCCTTTTCCAATGGACCACGTTTCCTCAACACACAACTGCACTCATCTCATACACAAGCAAAATAATACTCAAAATTCTCTAAGCTAGGCTACAACAGTATGTGAAATGAGAACTTCCAGATGTTCAAACTGGATTTACAAAAGGCAGAAGGCAATGGCACCCCATCCCAGTACTCTTGCCTGGAAAATCCAATGGACGGAGGAGCCTGGTGGGCTGCAGTCCATGGGGTCGCTAACAGTCGGACAGACTGAGCGACTTCACTTTCACTTTTCTCTTTCATGCATTGGAGAGGGAAATGGCAACCCACTCCAGTGTTCTTGCCTGGAGAATCCCAGGGATGGGGGAGCCTGGTGGGCTGCCGTCTATGGGGTCACACAGAGTCGGACACGACTGAAGTGACTTAGCAGCAGCAGCAGAGGAACCAGAGATCAAATTGTCAACATATACTGGATTCTAGAAAAAATAAGAGAATTCCAGAAGAACATCTCAGTTCAGTCACTTAGTTGTGTCAGACACTTTGCGACCCCATGGACTACAGCTTGCCAGGCCTTCCTATCTATAATTAACACCTGGAGTTTTCTCAAAACTTGTGATCTGGGCACTTCCTTTGCCTAGATTTGTGCTTGTACAGTACTGAATGCATTTTTGTGGGGAAAGAAAATGAACATCTTCATTAAATGCAGTGGAAGATGGATAATTAGTATTAAAAAAGATGTTCTTTTCAACCACTTACTCAGTATAGGAATTTTCCTGCTTGGTATCTGGAATTTGTGTTTCTCTACAAACCATAAAATCAAAACCTTTATTTGTAATTTTCTTTGTACAGTATGCCAAATCAGTATCAGTTCAGTCCAGTCACTCAGTCGTGTCCAACTCCTTGCGACCCTATTGACTGCAGCAAGCCAGGCTTCCCTGTTGATTACCAACTTCTGGAGCTTACTCAAACTCATGTCCATCAAGTCAGTGATGTCATCCAATCATCTCTTCCTCTGCTGTCCTCTTCTCCTGCCTTCAATCTTTCCCAGCATCAGGGCCTTTTCTAGTGAGTCAATTCTTCACATCAGGTGGCCAAAGTATTGGAGTTTCAGCTTCAGCATCAGTCCTTCCAATGAATATTCAGGACTGATTTTCTTTAGGGTAAACTGATTGGATCTCCTTGCAGTCCAAGGGAATCTCAAGAGTCTTCTCCAACGCTACAGTTCAAAAGCATCAATTATTCAGTGCTCAGCTTTCTTTATAGTTCAACTCACATCCATACATGACTACTGGAGAAACCATAGCTTTGATTAGACAGACTTTTGTTGGCAAAGCAATGCCTCTGCTTTTTAATATGCTGTCGAGGTTGGTCAAAACTTTTCTTCCAATGACCAAGAATCTTTTGATTTCATGGCTGTAGTAACCATCTGCAGTGATTGTGGAGCCCCCCAAAATGAAGTCTGTCACTGTTTCCACTGTTTCCACATCTATTTGCCATGAAGTGATGGGACCAGATGCCATGATCTTAGTTTTCTGAATGTTGAGTTTCAGGCCAACTTTTTCACTCCTCTTTCACTTTCATCAAGAGGCTCTTTAGTTCTTCTTCACTTTCTGCCATAAGAGTGGTGTTATCTTATATCTGAGGTTATTGAAATTTGTCCCGGAAATCTTGACTCTAGTTTGTGCTTTATCCAGTCCATCATTTCTCGTAATGTACTCTGCATATAAGTTAAATAAGCAGGGTGACTATACAGCTTTGAAATACTCCTTTCCTGATTTGGAACCAGTCTGTTATTCCAGAAAGGAGTAAGACAAGGTTGTATATTGCCACCCTGCTTTGTTAACTTATATGTAGAGTACATCATGGAAAATGCTGAGCTGGATGGAGCACAAGCTGGAATCAAGATTGCTGGGAGAAATATCAATAACCTCAGATATGCAAATGACACCACCCTTATGGCAGAAAGTGAAGAAGAACTAAGGAGCCTTTTGATGAAAGTGAAAGAGGAGAGTGAAAAAGTTGGCTTAAAGCTCAACCTTCAAAAAACTAAGATCATGGCATCTGGTCCCATCACTTCATGGCAAATAGGTGGAGAGACAACAGAAATAATGACAGACTATTTTCTTGGGCTCCAAAATCAACGCAGATGGTGACTGCACCCATGAAATTAAAAGACACTTGCCTCTTGGAAGAAAAGCTATGACCAACCTAGACAGCATATAAAAAGGCAGAGACATTACTTTGTCTATAAAGGTCCATTTAATCAAAGCCATGTTTTTTCCAGTAGTCATGTATAGATATGAGAGTTGGACTATAAACAATAAAGACACTTGCCTCTTGGAAGAAAAGCTATGACCAACCTAGACAGCATATAAAAAGGCAGAGACATTACTTTGTCTATAAAGGTCCATTTAATCAAAGCCATGTTTTTTCCAGTAGTCATGTATAGATATTAGAGTTGGACTATAAACAAAACTGAGTGCCAAAGAATTGATGCTTTTGAACTGTGGTGCTGGAGAAGACTCTTGCGAGTCCCTTGGACTGCAAGGAGATCAAGCCAGTCAATCTTAAAGGAAATCAGTTCTGAATATTCATTGGAAGGATCGATGCTGAAGATAAAGCTCCAATACTTTGGCCACCTGATTCAAAGAGCTGACTCTTTTTGGAAAAAACCTTGATGCTGGGAAAGACTAAAGGCAGGAGAAGGAGATGACAGGGGATGAGATGGTTAAACGGCATCACCAACTTGATGGACTTGAATTTGAGCAAGATCAGGGAGTTAATGACGGCGAGGAGAGCCTGGCATGCTTCATTCCATGGGTCACAAAGAGTCAGACACGACTGAGTGACTGAACCGAACTGACTAAAATGTGCTGGAATGAGCTACCAGGGGAGCCCTCATATCCCTTTACCAGGTTCTATTTGTATTTCTGGGTCTAAGATTTGTATATTTATCTCAGTTAACTTTTTTCATATTCATTTGAGCCTATAGTTCTAGTGACCCCCTTTAAGTGCACTTCTCTAATACAGAAAAAGTTCTCTTTTTTTTTTTAACATTACGCGTATCTTCCATGCCATTTGATGGAAATTGTGAATACAAAATTCCTAGAAGAGACAATACAAGAAAACTATTGACTACTTGTCTTCAAAATGACATCAATATTACAATTAGTCCTCTTGATTTTTAAATTTTCTATGAATCTACCTAATGAAGCTATATTCACCTAGCTTCTATCTCTCCATCTTATTATAAAAATATTGCTTGCTCATAACAGCTCTATAAAATCCTTTATTAAAAATGAGATAGTAAATTTCTTCTAGAAAACACACTTTGTACTAGAAATCTCAAAGGTGACATAAAAAATATATATGAAGAGGACCCTGGAAAAGAAAGAATAAAACCAAGAAGACATGGAAATGTATTACTTCACAAATAATAGAAAATTGTTCTGAGAATGTTACAGGCCCAAGAAGCTAAAGTAACTGATGTGAGTAGCAGTGTAATGAAAGTCACATGCTTGTGATGCATTTCTTCACCTTGTAATATATGTCTATTCATTTCTAGGAACTAAGTGGAAAGATTAAAAATAATAAAGCATTGTGGAAGGAGAAACAGGATCTAAACTATTTTAAATTCTTATATTATACCTTTCAAACAAATGCAATATTAGCAAAGATGCTTTTCTTCCAAAGTTTATCTATAAACTTTGCAATAAATTTCATCTAAGAAGTTAACAGTTTCTATTCACATATGTTTTTGCAGTACTGTGGTCAAGAAAATAAATGAGGAGAAATATTATTAATTTTTTTCAGTGAGAAAATAATAAATATGAAATACCTGTGGGCATCTGGCAGCACTATAGCAATCTCCAGCTGTGGCAAATGGAACTGCATTTCCAAATATTGTCTGGGCAAAAAGAAGGTCTGTAGCTAGAAAATAATAAATGAAACTCTTCAGCACTAAGACACTGTATTCAAATCTTCATTGAATACAAAGCATACAGTCTTCACATTATATTCTTAAATACATTCATATAATTAATCCAAAACTTTAAGCAAAACTATTGCATAATTGTCATATATAATGTAGATCGAGCTCTCAAAGTTTTATTTAACATAAAAATGTTCATCTCAAAAACTGCCCTAAAAATGGCAGGGACATCTGTAACTAATCCAGATGTTTTAAAAGCTAAATATATGCTCTATTGTATTTTAGATCATAGTGAATATCTAAAATAGATAAAATGGGGTCATGAACAAAATTAGAAGAAGCATTATTTTAAAAGATAAATAGGTGTGGAGGCATGAGTTGGCAGGGGCTTACCACAGGGATGGTGGCACTGGAAGTTCCCCCAGTGTAAACCCCCTTGGAGTTCACTATTAATCCTACCATAAAGCCTGTAGACTCCAGGATGGGTCACCTTAGGCCAAACAACTACCAGGGAGGGAGCACAAACCCATCCACCAGCAAATAATTGAATTAAAGCTTCACTGAGCAAGGCCCTGCCCACCAGAGCAAGACCCAGAGCAAGACCCATCACCATTCCCTCTTATCAAGAAGCTTACACAAGCCTCTTAGGCTCATCCGTCAAAGGGCAAACAAGAAGAAGCAAGAAGAAGCATAGCCTCAAAGCAGCTAAAACAAAACCACATTATATAAAGTTAATCATGACGAAAATGCATAAAATTATGTCCCAGATGAAGGGACAAGATAAAACCCTAGAAAAACAAGCAAATGAAGTGGAAATAGGCAACCTTCCAGAAAAAAAGAATTCAGAATAATGGTAGTGAAGATGATCCAGGATCTTGGGAAAAGAATGGAGGCAAAGATTGAGAAGATGAAAGAAATGCTTAGCAAAGACCTAGAACTAAAGAACAAACAAACAGAGATAAATGGTACACTAGAAGGAACCAACAGCAGAATAACTGAGGCAGAAGAACGGACAAATGACCTGGAGGACAGAATGGTGGAAATCTCTGCCACAGAACAGAATATAGAAAAAAGGATGAACAGAAAGACAGACTAAGGGACCTCGGGGACAACATTAAATACACCAATATTTGCATTATAGGAGTCCCTGAAAGAGAAGAGCGAGAGAAAGGACCTGAGAAAATATTTGAAGAGATAATAGCTGAAAACTTCTTGATTATGGGAAAGGAGATAGTCAACCAAGTCCAGGAAGCACGGAGAGTTCCAAGAAGGAAAACCCAAGGAGGAACACACCAAGACACATACTAAAGATAAATAGGGAATTCCAGTGGCTAGGACTCGGTGCTTTCACTGCTCAAGGGCCCAGGTTCAATCCCTGGTTTGGGAACTAAGATTCCACAAACAAATTAAACAAATTTTAAAAAAGATAAATTATGACAAAGCAATATGCAAGTGCTTATAGAGAGTACACATATCGGTTCATTTAGGGAATTCAAAAACATCCAGCTAAAAAGTGTGCTATTTCTTTGATTTCTTGTATTATTTGTATTTCTTTGATTACATTATATTATTATTTCATTCTTATTTTATTTTTGTTAATGGTGTTAAACAAAATTTCTTGATTGGCAAAATGCTGGGGATTCTACATAAACTATCAAAAAAAGTAGAGATCTTAGCTCAAAAAAAGGAGAAACCCTGAAGATAAGCTGGCCCAATCACTTTTTGATGCTTAAACCACTTAAATAATATTCCAACTAATGTTCATTCAGTCAGTGGCTTTCAACTCTGCTAACGATGTTTCAAATACTTTTCAAGAAGACTGCAAGACCACTGCGTGCCCCGGTGATGACACCAGTCGCCTAGAGGCAATCCTCAAAGGTAGCTTTTCTGGAAATATTTATCATATCTGTAAGAGTAGTTTCCAAACCCAGGAGACCTTCGTGGTATGCCAGGTCAGCTTGTACCCAATCATGAGAACAAGTTTGGTGTGTCTTTTCCTACCTGCATGCAAAATGAGCTCGTGTTGGTAGCTTAAAATTGGTCATGGTGGGAATATATGTGTCAAGAAACTGAAAAATAATACAAATCAAACTTTTTTCCTGGTTGTTAAGAGTTGATTGTTGAACATTTACCCATTGCTTATGCATGGCACTTAAGGTTAGGCCGAGGCAAACAGACACAGTTTTCAAATCATCCTTTGCAATGGTCTCCTACACCATTACCCGGATAACCCCAAAATAGCTTTCACTTAAAGAGTTCAAAGAAAGCTGAAAGCTGAAGAATTGATGCTTCTCAACTGTGGTGTTGGAGAAGATTCTGCAGAGTCCCTTGGATTTCAAGGAGATCAAACTAGTCAATCTAAAAGAAATAAATCCTGAATATTCATTGGAGGGACTGATGCTGAGGCTGAAGCTCCAATTTGGCCACCTAATGCAAAGAACTGACTCATTGAAAAAGATGCTGATGCTGGGAAAGATTGAAGGCAGGAGGAGAAGGGGACAACAGAGGACAAGATGGTTGGATGGCATCAACAACTCAATGAATATGAGCTTGAGCAAGCTCCAGAAAGTGAAGGACGGGAAAGTCTGGCATGCTGCAGTCCATGGGGTTGCTAAGAGTCGGACACAACTGAGTGACTGAACAATTACAGGTCACAAGCTAAATGCAATTATCCTTTCATGTCACAATTAACATTTCATGCCACAAATCCCCACATTCTGTTAGAAAATCACCGAGTGTACCTCTTTAATATTCCTCTCAGGTTTTCAGGCTCTCTGTCTTAAACCTTGTCCTTAATCATTTAAACCCTCATCACTTTCTATCTGAACTATTATATTATTAATAATATTAGCTTTCTAATCATTTTCATGGATAAAATTTGTTTTCCCTCCAACTAAGTCTGTTTCCTCCTTTGCTTATACTTTTACCCCAAAGGTCCTCATAACTTAAAAAAAAAAAAAAAAAGATAAATTCAATTTATAGTTTAGTATCAGTTCAGTTCAGTTCAGTCGCTCAGTCGTGTCCGACTCTTTGCGACCCCATGAATCGCAGCACGCCAGGCCTCCCTATCCATCACCATCTCCCAGAGTTCACTCAGTCTCACGTCCATTGAGTCCACGATGCCATCGAGCCATCTCATCCTCGGTCGTCCCCTTCTCCTCCTGCCCCCAATCCCTCCCAGCATCAGAGTCTTTTCCAATGAGTCAAGTCTTCGCATGAGGTGGTCAGAGTACTGGAGTTTCAGCTTTAGCATCATTCCTTCCAAAGAAATCCCAGGGTTGATCTCCTTCAGAATGGACTGGTTGGATCTCCTTGCAGTCATTGTCATTTATAATCTTCTTTCTGGGAAATTCTTTAACAAACTGCTACCAGCATCCACTCAATTTATGCTTAGGCAAAATTGGATGACTTAATCTCTGATGGAACCAAGACGCTTCACCATCCCATGCTGTGTTCAAGATGTCTCTGCCTCCTGAAACTCCATTTTCTCTCTTTGGTTAATACAAATTTAGCTACAAGATTTCCTCAAGATAGCTTCTTGAGGAAAGTTGACTCATTCAGCAAACATTTCTTTAGAACATATTATGTATTGGGCATTATTATAAGAACTACAAGTGAATGAAACAGGGCTTAATGGACTCTGAGTGCTACCAGAGAGAGAGGTAAGTAACAGAGTAGATACTATCATATGTTACAGATGATTATTGCTATAGGAAAAATAAATAACCAGGAAAAGGACAGGGGGAAAGGAAGTTTAGGCATGGAGAGGGTCTAGGATGCATTCATTGGGAAAGTATATTTAAGCAGAGACCCCAAAAATAGTAAGTGGTAAATCCAACATATAACTGTGGGACAGTCATTCTAGGCAGATGGAACAGAAAGTGCAAAGGCTTTAAGGAGGGATGGGGTAGATGCTTGATGTATTCAAGGAACAGCAAAAGGACAAGTGTGTCTGAAGCAGTTCATGCACGGGAGGAATGTGAAGAGAAGGAGCAGAAAAATAATGGGTTGGGAAGGTCATGTTGAGTTTTACTGGGCACTGGCAAGCTTTTCATTTTATGAGTTAGATGGGAGATGTTTGGAGAGTTTTGAGCAAAGGTTGGAGTTGTTAAAAAGATGAAATGAGGTCATGTGTGAGGCATGACATGGCTTGTTTTATGGATCTATCTGGCTTCTCTGCTGAGAAGAGAATCTAGGTCAGGAGTAGGAGGAAAGGTGAAAAGGAACTTGAGTGCTACCAAAGTAAACAGGGATGCCATTCCACAGGTATAATAATTCAGGTGGAAAAAAATAATATTGACTTCTATCAAGGTGGGAGCTAACGAGGTAATGTCAAAGCGGGACTTGGTGTGTGTCTTAGCTCAAGCTGCCCTAACAAACTCATAGACTGGGTGTCTTACCAGAAACTTATTTCCCCCAGTTCTAGAACCTAAGATCAGGTGCCAACATCATCAGGGTCTGATCAAAGGCCCCTGTCTGGCTTGTAGAACTTTGTAATGGATGGCATGCAGGTGTGAGAGAAAGGGGGGAGTTAAAGATGTTGCTGTGTTTCAACAAGAGTAACTAGAAGATTATAGTTGCCATATATTGAAATGGTGAAAATTAGGGGTAGAAGGAGTTTTTGTGAAGAAACATTGAAAGTTGAGTTGTGGATACATTGTCAGGTGCCTATTAGATGTAGGTATGCTGAGCAGGGAGTTGAATCTTGAAATTCAGGGCAGCAGTCCAAATTGGAGCTATACATTTGGGACTGTCATTTAACAGATGGTGTCTGAAATCTGTAAGTTGAAAGAGACCTCTAAGGAAATGATGGAGTCCTGGATTTCTTCAATACTCATTGTTGTAGAAGATAAAGAACCAAGTTGAGAAATAGTGAGAAAAAGGGAAGAGTGACCAAGACAGGCACCAAATGATGAGCATGTGGACTCCTGGAAGCCAAATGCTGCTGATGGATCAAGTGAAATAAAAACCAAGAGTCTGTCATTGGATTTAGAGAAATGGAGGAAAAACTGGCGATGTAAGAGAGAAAGGAAACCTTGCTGAAATAATGTTCTGGAGTTGGTTCAAAGCAAGAAACCCAGAGCACAAGTAGAGAAGGTTGCCTCAGATGGGAGTGGGAACAGTTCATCCACAGTAACCAGGAAAGGAGGCAAAGTCTACAGGTCAAGGTTTAGGTGGGTTAGTAGTTGTGATGTTACCAATAGTGGGATCCAACTGCTTGCCACTCTAAAGCCAGTAAAGAGTCAGAAAGTGAAGTCACTCAGTCGTGCCTGACTCTTTGTGACCCCATGAACTGTAGCCCACCAGGCTCCTCCATCCATGGGATTTTACAGGCTAGAATATGGGAGTGGCTTGCCATTTCCTTCTCCAGGGGATCTTCCTGACCCAGGGACTGAACCCAGGTCTCTCGCATTGCAGGCAGATTCTTTACCATCTGAGCCACCAGCAAATCCCCAATAAAGAGTCAAGGGTGGTGAAAAGGAAAGGTTGCTTTATATCGGAGGCCAGCAACCAGAGGACTGGGCAGGCTCCTATCCACAAGCCAGTTCCCCCACCACTGACAGTCAGTGGGCAAAAGCTTTTATAGACAGAGGGAGGGGGCTACATGCAAAAACAGCACAGTCAGCTCTGAGAGTCACCTTGGAATTAGTCATGCAGTAGTCTGGAAATGGCAACCCACTCCAGTGTTCTTGCCTAAAGAATCCCAGGGACGGGAGCCTGTTGGGCTGATGTCTATGGGGTCGCACAGAGTCGGACACGACTGAAGCCACTCAGCAGCAGCAGCAGCAGTCTGATGAGAGTCATCCTGATTAAGTACAGTTAGTCTTCAGTTCCAGGCTTTCCAGCTAGTGCTAGTGGTAAAGAACCTGCCTGCCAAGGCAGGAGGCATAAGAAACTCGGGTCGGATCCCTGGGTCAAGAGGATTCCGTGAAGGAGGAAATGGTAACCCACTCCAGTATTCTTGCATGGAAAATTCCATAGACAGAGGAGCCTGGAGGTCTATAGTCTATGCGGTCACAAAGAGTCAGACACAAGTGAAGCATCCTGCACACACACACACACAGTCTTTAGTTCCAGGATCAGTTTCTTCCCATTTCTTTGAGACCGGTTCTCAGAATTGTGGCAGCTTATGTAACAGCTACAGGTTGATGATCATCATGTAGTTATCTTCTTCAACCTGGTGGGAGTTTCAGTATCTATAAGACAGCTCAAAGGATATGGCTCAGAATATTATCTATAGCCCTTGGGGAGGAACTAAAGATCCTTGACTTTGTTTAATGACTATTGGTCTCCTTTGACTGTTTTCCTTTGTTTCTGCATTTTCTCACTTCTATGATTAAACTTACTCTTTGGCTAAAGTTTCTCTACAGACAGAAGGCAGGCTGAGGACATGAAGGGCAAGAACCGTAGGATCCTCTATCATTTCAGTGGTAGTTTGCAGAAATTCCATTCTTGTTGGTTTTAGTTTCTCAGTGAGAGAGGAAACAGGATCATCAGCAATAAGGGACTAGAGTGGAGGTATTCGAAATTTTAGAAGCTTGAAGCTGGAGAAGAAGCTGTGAGTTAGACATTAAAAGGAGTGGAGGAGGAATGGAGTAGGGTCCATGCAAGCTCAGGAGTCAGCATTTAAAGTAAATCAGTCAGGAGGCCTGTGTATTATTTGCCACACACAAATTTCATGGTGCAGATGCAGAGCAGGTGAAAGGTTTAACTTAAGACTGGAGTTTTGGCACACAAGTTTGAGGAAGGACAATGAAAGCAAGTAGAAAGTGTACACATTTAATATTGTATTTTCAGAGCCCAGCCCAATGCCTGGCAAAATGGCAGGTTTGTTAGATAAATGAATGAAAAATAAAAAGTTAAAGAACAGCAAATAAGTTCCTAATTGTCCATTATTTACTCAGCAATGCTGACACAGCATATATTATTAAATAACAACTTTATTTATAGAGCACTTAATACCTACAGGGAATTTACTAGGTATGTTGCAAGTATTATCTCTTAATTCTATCCAAAAACAAAACATAAATAAATAAAAGAAGGAAAGAAGACATAAAAAGAAAAAAAAAAAGCTTGAGAGGCATCTTACTTTAAAAATGAGGGGATTTAGGCTTAGAGAGAGATGCCCAAGGTCACAGACTAGTAACCGGATGAAGAGAGCTTACACTCAGGAGTCTAGCTTCAGTTTATGATCATATCCAAAGCAGCATAATCCTTCTCCACTACAGTAATCAAAGCATCCTTCCTATTCAGTCTTTCTGTGAGTACATGTTAATACCCAAAGTTTGATTACTGAAAAGGCATGGACAACATCTGGCTTATGTCCTAATATGTTCATCTGCTCTTAAATTACTTGTCCCGCTGTGAGCTACTCAACTACCACTCCAAACTCTGGAACTTCTAATTCTCTTGATGGACCATAAATATGCACAGAGAAGGCAAAATACAGCTCATACCTAAAACCATACACTTCAGAAAAGTTGTCTTCTTCACCTTTGACCAATGATATATATTCCTTAGGGTTCTGCAAGTGCATGCCAGCACAATAGATCTAAAGGGAAATGCAAAGATCTGGAAAAGCTTGTTTCAAAGTCAATGGTCAGTGTTAAAATCAGATAAGAGCTGTTTACAATAATACCTTTGTTATTCTTCCTTTAATGTTAAGGTAATAGTCACCATCCTTGGTAATGTTGTTTTTCACTTGTATTTCTTTACAGCTGGTAAATGTTTTACCTTCAAGGACAAGTGAGTACAACTTATCAACAATGAACATATTACATATACAACATGAATTTAACTTAATTATACCAATATTGTTATACTCTGAAAAAAGAAACCTTCATTTTGTGGAGTGCATGATTACTCTAAATATTTTTTTCAAATTTTAATTAAAACTTCTTTAGAGCACTTAGTTTCTAAATAGATTTTTGAAGTCTTTACTTACAGTCACTGACATAACATTTCTTTTGAGCATCTGGTTTTAAATGCTTTAAACATAAATCACTGGACAGACCATTATCGGCCATGCATTCCACTCTTCTCTCCATCATCCCAACTCCACAAGTCACAGAGCACTGTGAATAGAGTAAAATTGGAAGATGAACTATAAGACAGATAATAAGCCCAGTAAATACACATCTCCTCCTCCCTGACTAGGTCCTTTTGGAACAAACTGATGATCAGTAATGGCCAGGAGGCTGGAGAGTCACAGGTGGGATAAATCCTTAAGAGAATGAATCTATTCTTTCTAAGTTACTGACTTCTTTCCCTTCATTTTGTTTAGTTATCTCAGCAGTATGTTGTAAATACTTGATAAATATAATTTAATAATGGTCATTCAAACTCCTGAGTTTTTACTCAGTGATACATGTTAAGTTTTCATAGCAATATTTACCTGCTTTCTATCAATTAAATTATACAGTGGAAGTGAGAAATAGATTTAAGGGACGAGATCTGATAGATAGAGTGGCTGATGAACTATGGACGAAGGTTCATGATATTGTACAGGAGACAGGGATCAAGACCATCCCCATGGAAATCTATATTCACCTAGCTTCTATCTCTCCATCTTATTATAAAAATATTGCTTGCTCATAACAGCTCTATAAAATCCTTTATTAAAAATGAGATAGTAAATTTCTTCTAGAAAACACACTTTGTACTAGAAATCTCAAAGGTGACATAAAAAATATATATGAAGAGGACCCTGGAAAAGAAAGAATAAAACCAAGAAGACATGGAAATGTATTACTTCACAAATAATAGAAAATTGTTCTGAGAATGTTACAGGCCCAAGAAGCTAAAGTAACTGATGTGAGTAGCAGTGTAATGAAAGTCACATGCTTGTGATGCATTTCTTCACCTTGTAATATATGTCTATTCATTTCTAGGAACTAAGTGGAAAGATTAAAAATAATAAAGCATTGTGGAAGGAGAAACAGGATCTAAACTATTTTAAATTCTTATATTATACCTTTCAAACAAATGCAATATTAGCAAAGATGCTTTTCTTCCAAAGTTTATCTATAAACTTTGCAATAAATTTCATCTAAGAAGTTAACAGTTTCTATTTACATATGTTTTTGCAGTACTGTGGTCAAGAAAATAAATGAGGAGAAATATTATTAATTTTTTTCAGTGAGAAAATAATAAATATGAAATACCTGTGGGCATCTGGCAGCACTATAGCAATCTCCAGCTGTGGCAAATGGAACTGCATTTCCAAATATTGTCTGGGCAAAAAGAAGGTCTGTAGCTAGAAAATAATAAATGAAACTCTTCAGCACTAAGACACTGTATTCAAATCTTCATTGAATACAAAGCATACAGTCTTCACATTATATTCTTAAATACATTCATATAATTAATCCAAAACTTTAAGCAAAACTATTGCATAATTGTCATATATAATGTAGATCGAGCTCTCAAAGTTTTATTTAACATAAAAATGTTCATCTCAAAAACTGCCCTAAAAATGGCAGGGACATCTGTAACTAATCCAGATGTTTTAAAAGCTAAATATATGCTCTATTGTATTTTAGATCATAGTGAATATCTAAAATAGATAAAATGGGGTCATGAACAAAATTAGAAGAAGCATTATTTTAAAAGATAAATAGGTGTGGAGGCATGAGTTGGCAGGGGCTTACCACAGGGATGGTGGCACTGGAAGTTCCCCCAGTGTAAACCCCCTTGGAGTTCACTATTAATCCTACCATAAAGCCTGTAGACTCCAGGATGGGTCACCTTAGGCCAAACAACTACCAGGGAGGGAGCACAAACCCATCCACCAGCAAATAATTGAATTAAAGCTTCACTGAGCAAGGCCCTGCCCACCAGAGCAAGACCCAGAGCAAGACCCATCACCATTCCCTCTTATCAAGAAGCTTACACAAGCCTCTTAGGCTCATCTGTCAAAGGGCAAACAAGAAGAAGCAAGAAGAAGCATAGCCTCAAAGCAGCTAAAACAAAACCACATTATATAAAGTTAATCATGACGAAAATGCATAAAATTATGTCCCAGATGAAGGGACAAGATAAAACCCTAGAAAAACAAGCAAATGAAGTGGAAATAGGCAACCTTCCAGAAAAAAAGAATTCAGAATAATGGTAGTGAAGATGATCCAGGATCTTGGGAAAAGAATGGAGGCAAAGATTGAGAAGATGAAAGAAATGCTTAGCAAAGACCTAGAACTAAAGAACAAACAAACAGAGATAAATGGTACACTAGAAGGAACCAACAGCAGAATAACTGAGGCAGAAGAACGGACAAATGACCTGGAGGACAGAATGGTGGAAATCTCTGCCACAGAACAGAATATAGAAAAAAGGATGAACAGAAAGACAGACTAAGGGACCTCGGGGACAACATTAAATACACCAATATTTGCATTATAGGAGTCCCTGAAAGAGAAGAGCGAGAGAAAGGACCTGAGAAAATATTTGAAGAGATAATAGCTGAAAACTTCTTGATTATGGGAAAGGAGATAGTCAACCAAGTCCAGGAAGCACGGAGAGTTCCAGGAAGGAAAACCCAAGGAGGAACACACCAAGACACATACTAAAGATAAATAGGGAATTCCAGTGGCTAGGACTCGGTGCTTTCACTGCTCAAGGGCCCAGGTTCAATCCCTGGTTTGGGAACTAAGATTCCACAAACAAATTAAACAAATTTTAAAAAAGATAAATTATGACAAAGCAATATGCAAGTGCTTATAGAGAGTACACATATCGGTTCATTTAGGGAATTCAAAAACATCCAGCTAAAAAGTGTGCTATTTCTTTGATTTCTTGTATTATTTGTATTTCTTTGATTACATTATATTATTATTTCATTCTTATTTTATTTTTGTTAATGGTGTTAAACAAAATTTCTTGATTGGCAAAATGCTGGGGATTCTACATAAACTATCAAAAAAAGTAGAGATCTTAGCTCAAAAAAAGGAGAAACCCTGAAGATAAGCTGGCCCAATCACTTTTTGATGCTTAAACCACTTAAATAATATTCCAACTAATGTTCATTCAGTCAGTGGCTTTCAACTCTGCTAACGATGTTTCAAATACTTTTCAAGAAGACTGCAAGACCACTGCGTGCCCCGGTGATGACACCAGTCGCCTAGAGGCAATCCTCAAAGGTAGCTTTTCTGGAAATATTTATCATATCTGTAAGAGTAGTTTCCAAACCCAGGAGACCTTCGCGGTATGCCAGGTCAGCTTGTACCCAATCATGAGAACAAGTTTGGTGTGTCTTTTCCTACCTGCATGCAAAATGAGCTCATGTTGGTAGCTTAAAATTGGTCATGGTGGGAATATATGTGTCAAGAAACTGAAAAATAATACAAATCAAACTTTTTTCCTGGTTGTTAAGAGTTGATTGTTGAACATTTACCCATTGCTTATGCATGGCACTTAAGGTTAGGCCGAGGCAAACAGACACAGTTTTCAAATCATCCTTTGCAATGGTCTCCTACACCATTACCCGGATAACCCCAAAATAGCTTTCACTTAAAGAGTTCAAAGAAAGCTGAAAGCTGAAGAATTGATGCTTCTCAACTGTGGTGTTGGAGAAGATTCTGCAGAGTCCCTTGGATTTCAAGGAGATCAAACTAGTCAATCTAAAAGAAATAAATCCTGAATATTCATTGGAGGGACTGATGCTGAGGCTGAAGCTCCAATTTGGCCACCTAATGCAAAGAACTGACTCATTGAAAAAGATGCTGATGCTGGGAAAGATTGAAGGCAGGAGGAGAAGGGGACAACAGAGGACAAGATGGTTGGATGGCATCAACAACTCAATGAATATGAGCTTGAGCAAGCTCCAGAAAGTGAAGGACGGGAAAGTCTGGCATGCTGCAGTCCATGGGGTTGCTAAGAGTCGGACACAACTGAGTGACTGAACAATTACAGGTCACAAGCTAAATGCAATTATCCTTTCATGTCACAATTAACTACAACTCAATGAATATGAGCTTGAGCAAGCTCCAGAAAGTGAAGGACGGGAAAGTCTGGCATGCTGCAGTCCATGGGGTTGCTAAGAGTCGGACACAACTGAGTGACTGAACAATTACAGGTCACAAGCTAAATGCAATTATCCTTTCATGTCACAATTAACATTTCATGCCACAAATCCCCACATTCTGTTAGAAAATCACCGAGTGTACCTCTTTAATATTCCTCTCAGGTTTTCAGGCTCTCTGTCTTAAACCTTGTCCTTAATCATTTAAACCCTCATCACTTTCTATCTGAACTATTATATTATTAATAATATTAGCTTTCTAATCATTTTCATGGATAAAATTTGTTTTCCCTCCAACTAAGTCTGTTTCCTCCTTTGCTTATACTTTTACCCCAAAGGTCCTCATAACTTAAAAAAAAAAAAAGATAAATTCAATTTATAGTTTAGTATCAGTTCAGTTCAGTTCAGTCGCTCAGTCGTGTCCGACTCTTTGCGACCCCATGAATCGCAGCACGCCAGGCCTCCCTATCCATCACCATCTCCCAGAGTTCACTCAGTCTCACGTCCATTGAGTCCACGATGCCATCGAGCCATCTCATCCTCGGTCGTCCCCTTCTCCTCCTGCCCCCAATCCCTCCCAGCATCAGAGTCTTTTCCAATGAGTCAAGTCTTCGCATGAGGTGGTCAGAGTACTGGAGTTTCAGCTTTAGCATCATTCCTTCCAAAGAAATCCCAGGGTTGATCTCCTTCAGAATGGACTGGTTGGATCTCCTTGCAGTCATTGTCATTTATAATCTTCTTTCTGGGAAATTCTTTAACAAACTGCTACCAGCATCCACTCAATTTATGCTTAGGCAAAATTGGATGACTTAATCTCTGATGGAACCAAGACGCTTCACCATCCCATGCTGTGTTCAAGATGTCTCTGCCTCCTGAAACTCCATTTTCTCTCTTTGGTTAATACAAATTTAGCTACAAGATTTCCTCAAGATAGCTTCTTGAGGAAAGTTGACTCATTCAGCAAACATTTCTTTAGAACATATTATGTATTGGGCATTATTATAAGAACTACAAGTGAATGAAACAGGGCTTAATGGACTCTGAGTGCTACCAGAGAGAGAGGTAAGTAACAGAGTAGATACTATCATATGTTACAGATGATTATTGCTATAGGAAAAATAAATAACCAGGAAAAGGACAGGGGGAAAGGAAGTTTAGGCATGGAGAGGGTCTAGGATGCATTCATTGGGAAAGTATATTTAAGCAGAGACCCCAAAAATAGTAAGTGGTAAATCCAACATATAACTGTGGGACAGTCATTCTAGGCAGATGGAACAGAAAGTGCAAAGGCTTTAAGGAGGGATGGGGTAGATGCTTGATGTATTCAAGGAACAGCAAAAGGACAAGTGTGTCTGAAGCAGTTCATGCACGGGAGGAATGTGAAGAGAAGGAGCAGAAAAATAATGGGTTGGGAAGGTCATGTTGAGTTTTACTGGGCACTGGCAAGCTTTTCATTTTATGAGTTAGATGGGAGATGTTTGGAGAGTTTTGAGCAAAGGTTGGAGTTGTTAAAAAGATGAAATGAGGTCATGTGTGAGGCATGACATGGCTTGTTTTATGGATCTATCTGGCTTCTCTGCTGAGAAGAGAATCTAGGTCAGGAGTAGGAGGAAAGGTGAAAAGGAACTTGAGTGCTACCAAAGTAAACAGGGATGCCATTCCACAGGTATAATAATTCAGGTGGAAAAAAATAATATTGACTTCTATCAAGGTGGGAGCTAACGAGGTAATGTCAAAGCGGGACTTGGTGTGTGTCTTAGCTCAAGCTGCCCTAACAAACTCATAGACTGGGTGTCTTACCAGAAACTTATTTCCCCCAGTTCTAGAACCTAAGATCAGGTGCCAACATCATCAGGGTCTGATCAAAGGCCCCTGTCTGGCTTGTAGAACTTTGTAATGGATGGCATGCAGGTGTGAGAGAAAGGGGGGAGTTAAAGATGTTGCTGTGTTTCAACAAGAGTAACTAGAAGATTATAGTTGCCATATATTGAAATGGTGAAAATTAGGGGTAGAAGGAGTTTTTGTGAAGAAACATTGAAAGTTGAGTTGTGGATACATTGTCAGGTGCCTATTAGATGTAGGTATGCTGAGCAGGGAGTTGAATCTTGAAATTCAGGGCAGCAGTCCAAATTGGAGCTATACATTTGGGACTGTCATTTAACAGATGGTGTCTGAAATCTGTAAGTTGAAAGAGACCTCTAAGGAAATGATGGAGTCCTGGATTTCTTCAATACTCATTGTTGTAGAAGATAAAGAACCAAGTTGAGAAATAGTGAGAAAAAGGGAAGAGTGACCAAGACAGGCACCAAATGATGAGCATGTGGACTCCTGGAAGCCAAATGCTGCTGATGGATCAAGTGAAATAAAAACCAAGAGTCTGTCATTGGATTTAGAGAAATGGAGGAAAAACTGGCGATGTAAGAGAGAAAGGAAACCTTGCTGAAATAATGTTCTGGAGTTGGTTCAAAGCAAGAAACCCAGAGCACAAGTAGAGAAGGTTGCCTCAGATGGGAGTGGGAACAGTTCATCCACAGTAACCAGGAAAGGAGGCAAAGTCTACAGGTCAAGGTTTAGGTGGGTTAGTAGTTGTGATGTTACCAATAGTGGGATCCAACTGCTTGCCACTCTAAAGCCAGTAAAGAGTCAGAAAGTGAAGTCACTCAGTCGTGCCTGACTCTTTGTGACCCCATGAACTGTAGCCCACCAGGCTCCTCCATCCATGGGATTTTACAGGCTAGAATATGGGAGTGGCTTGCCATTTCCTTCTCCAGGGGATCTTCCTGACCCAGGGACTGAACCCAGGTCTCTCGCATTGCAGGCAGATTCTTTACCATCTGAGCCACCAGCAAATCCCCAATAAAGAGTCAAGGGTGGTGAAAAGGAAAGGTTGCTTTATATCGGAGGCCAGCAACCAGAGGACTGGGCAGGCTCCTATCCACAAGCCAGTTCCCCCACCACTGACAGTCAGTGGGCAAAAGCTTTTATAGACAGAGGGAGGGGGCTACATGCAAAAACAGCACAGTCAGCTCTGAGAGTCACCTTGGAATTAGTCATGCAGTTGTCTGGAAATGGCAACCCACTCCAGTGTTCTTGCCTAAAGAATCCCAGGGACGGGAGCCTGTTGGGCTGATGTCTATGGGGTCGCACAGAGTCGGACACGACTGAAGCCACTCAGCAGCAGCAGCAGCAGTCTGATGAGAGTCATCCTGATTAAGTACAGTTAGTCTTCAGTTCCAGGCTTTCCAGCTAGTGCTAGTGGTAAAGAACCTGCCTGCCAAGGCAGGAGGCATAAGAAACTCGGGTCGGATCCCTGGGTCAAGAGGATTCCGTGAAGGAGGAAATGGTAACCCACTCCAGTATTCTTGCATGGAAAATTCCATAGACAGAGGAGCCTGGAGGTCTATAGTCTATGCGGTCACAAAGAGTCAGACACAAGTGAAGCATCCTGCACACACACACACACAGTCTTTAGTTCCAGGATCAGTTTCTTCCCATTTCTTTGAGACCGGTTCTCAGAATTGTGGCAGCTTATGTAACAGCTACAGGTTGATGATCATCATGTAGTTATCTTCTTCAACCTGGTGGGAGTTTCAGTATCTATAAGACAGCTCAAAGGATATGGCTCAGAATATTATCCATAGCCCTTGGGGAGGAACTAAAGATCCTTGACTTTGTTTAATGACTATTGGTCTCCTTTGACTGTTTTCCTTTGTTTCTGCATTTTCTCACTTCTATGATTAAACTTACTCTTTGGCTAAAGTTTCTCTACAGACAGAAGGCAGGCTGAGGACATGAAGGGCAAGAACCGTAGGATCCTCTACCATTTCAGTGGTAGTTTGCAGAAATTCCACTCTTGTTGGTCTTAGTTTCTCAGTGAGAGAGGAATAAGGGATGAGAGTGGAGGTATTCGAAATTTTAGAAGCTTGAAGCTGGAGAAGAAGCTGTGAGTTAGACATTAAAAGGAGTGGAGGAGGAATGGAGTAGGGTCCATGCAAGCTCAGGAGTCAGCATTTAAAGTAAATCAGTCAGGAGGCCTGTGTATTATTTGCCACACACAAATTTCATGGTGCAGATGCAGAGCAGGTGAAAGGTTTAACTTAAGACTGGAGTTTTGGCACACAAGTTTGAGGAAGGACAATGAAAGCAAGTAGAAAGTGTACACATTTAATATTGTATTTTCAGAGCCCAGCCCAATGCCTGGCAAAATGGCAGGTTTGTTAGATAAATGAATGAAAAATAAAAAGTTAATGAACAGCAAATAAGTTCCTAATTGTCCATTATTTACTCAGCAATGCTGACACAGCATATATTATTAAATAACAACTTTATTTATAGAGCACTTAATACCTACAGGGAATTTACTAGGTATGTTGCAAGTATTATCTCTTAATTCTATCCAAAAACAAAACATAAATAAATAAAAGAAGGAAAGAAGACATAAAAAGAAAAAAAAAAAGCTTGAGAGGCATCTTACTTTAAAAATGAGGGGATTTAGGCTTAGAGAGAGATGCCCAAGGTCACAGACTAGTAACCGGATGAAGAGAGCTTACACTCAGGAGTCTAGCTTCAGTTTATGATCATATCCAAAGCAGCATAATCCTTCTCCACTACAGTAACGGTGGGTGTTTAGCAAAATGGTAGCCACTATCACTGACAATAATGGTTCACCATCATATGACTGCAAGTTAGAGATTACGTATTCATGCATTCACTGTCTCAACATTTTTTTGTTTCTTTTCATGATTTAGGCACTAAGCTAGGCTTTGGTGATTTAATTTTTATTTAGAGTTTCTGCTTCTGAAATGAACTTATTTGCCTTTTCATGTCACTATGTAATATCCAGGAGGGTAGACTGTCTGATGGTCAGTATATGTTAGGGCTCATAAATATATTTAAACTATACTGTCCTGTAAATTGATTCCTAGAAAGGCAGTAGGTCCATAATCTGGGATTGTGGGTGGGAGGGACTTTATCTCTGCAATGCCAGTTACTAACTCCAAGAAGTGGGGCAAGTCACTTAATTCTGTAAGTGCATCTTAATTTTATCACTTGCAACAATATGATGAAATACTGCCTTATCTAGTATAACGTTGTTAAAAAAAAAACCAAAGGAGAAAAGTATAAGAAAATATTAGACAAACTGTCACCTGAAGGGGAAGACAATGGCACCCCACCCCAGTACTCTTGCCTGGAAAATCCAATGGACAGAGTAGCCTGGTGGGCTGCAGTCCATGGGGTCGCTAACAGTCGGACAGNCTGGAATTTAACATGCATGTCGCTATTCCTGTATTTGCACCATCTAATATTCGATGGACGTGAGTCTTGAGTGAACTCCGGGAGATGGTGATAAACAGGGAGGCCTGGCATGCTGTGTGATTCATGGGGTCACAAAGAGTCGGACATGACTGAGCGACTGAACTGAACTGAACTGAACTGAATCTCCCAGTGCTTTTATTAAATTTTGAACAATTACCCGCTCCCATGTTCAAATTCAGACCCAGTTTCAACTGTATCAAATCTGAGACTCAATTTTACTTTCTAAGAGTGAAAATCCTCAACGTCCTTTCTTTGTCTTACCTGGGATGAGTCTCCTGTTACCACGGTATACTTGCAGGGAGAGTTTCTGCACTTTTTCACCGCGAGAGGTCTGGTCGCGAGGTCACAGAAACTCTCACTCACTTGAATGTTTTGTGCATCCATGCACTTCACTTGCCGATATGTCTCTCTTTTCTTACACGATATTGAGCACTAGAAACACAATGATGAAATGAAGAACACTCTCTCACTGAACGGCTGTGTGAAAGTTTACTTGACAATACTCACATCCGACCACTCTCCTGCCGCCCAGTGGTACTGTACGCAGTCCCCATGCCAACACTCTCTCTGAAAATAAGGCCGCGTGGATGGATCACACTTTTCTTCCGCCACCCGACCAACTCCTCTGAGTCTGCAGTACACATCCCTCTGCTGAACTCCGGAGCCGCAGGTCACAGAGCACTGTGAAGAAGCCCAAACGATTTGAATAATCAACTGCTGCTGCTGCTGCTGCTGCTGCTAAGTTGCTTCAGTCGTTTCCGACTCTGTGCGACCCCATAGACGGCAGCCCACCAGGCTCCCCCGTCCCTGGGATTCTCCAGGCAAGAACACAAGTGGATTGCCTTTTCCTTCTCCAGTGCATGAAAGTGAAAAGTGAAAGTGAAGTCGCTCAGTCGTGCCTGACTCTTAGCGACCGCATGTACTGCAGCCTACCAGGCTCCTCCGTCCATGGGATTTTCCAGGCAAGAGTACTGGAGTGGGGTGCCATTGCCTTCTCTATAATCAACTAACAAATGTAAAATTATGTAAAAATCACAAAATAGAGTCATGACCTATTTTCTTGTTTCTTTTAACATAGCCTGATATATCACGAATAAGAAAATACATGCAAGAAGTATTTTTAACATTTTCTGGCCTGGAGCAGCTATTCGAACACACATACATGTTCTTTATTTTGCAATATTTATTCAAGTCGTATAGAAACTATGACCTGATACTCCATCCGAAATGGTAATTCTCTTCTGACTTAAACAAACTTAATATCTACAAAATTTGCCACAACATTCAATCAAACTA
Source organism: Oreotragus oreotragus (assembly GCA_006410675.1). Classification (NCBI taxonomy): domain Eukaryota; kingdom Metazoa; phylum Chordata; class Mammalia; order Artiodactyla; family Bovidae; genus Oreotragus; species Oreotragus oreotragus. Next base: position 378,378 of record SJYX01013789.1, on the reverse strand, counting down.
TTCTACTATTACATTGAGTGAGTGAGTGAGTGAGTGAGTGAGTGAAGTCGCTCAGTCGTGTCCGACTCTGTGCGACCCCGTGAACTGTAGCCCACCAGGCTCCTCCGTCCTTGGGATTCTCCAGGCAAGAATACTGGAGTGGGTTGCCATTTCCATGTATAGAAATCCATGTAGACCGATAAACAAGTAAATAGGTTGAATTAATAATCAAAAAATTTCACACAATCAAAAATCCAGGACTAGAGGCTTCATTGGTGAATTGCCCCAAATGTTTAGAGAATTAGCACCAACCCTTCCAAAACACAGAATAGAAAAGAACACTTCTTAATGAGACCAGTATTTCCCTCACGCCAAAACTAAATAAAGACATATCAAGGAAAAAATACTACAGACCAGTATCTCTTATGAATATGATGCAAAAATGCTTGACAAAGCACTAACAAAACAATTCCACAAGCAAATAAAAAGGATTGTACATCAAAACAAAGCGAGATTTATCCCAGGAATGTAAGCTTGTTTCAGTATATGAAAATCAATCAGTAGACTACATCATAGGAAGAGACTCATATACAAAGACCATGTAAGTATCTCAATAGATGCAGAAAAAGCATTTAAAAAAATCTAACACATTTTTATGATATAAACACTAAGCAAACTAGGTATATAAGGACATGATAACAGAATCTACAAAAAAATTCATAGCTAACATATTTAATTATGAAAATTGAAAGAAAATTTTCCTCCAAAGAGGAAGGTATCTGTTTTTACCACTTCTACTCAACAGATTTGGAGTTTCTCGCCAGGGAAAATAGGCAAGAAAAAGAAGTAAAAAGCATCCATATTTAAAGGAAGAAGTAAAACTTCTGCAAATGATATACTTCTGCATATAGAAAAGTAATCTATAAAAAAAAAGAACTGGTCTCCATAAATGTGTTTTAACATACAACAATTAATTATATTTCTGCACATTATAAATGGATAAGCAGAAAATGAAAAGAGTACAATTCCATTTTCAGAAGCATAAAAAATTAATAAAATTCTTAGGAACAAAATTAACCACAGAAGTGTAAGGTCTGCACAATGAAAATTATAAACTTTAAAACATCCTTGAAAAAAATTAATAAGTCCTAAATAAATGGAAAGGTCATGTTCACGGATTATAAGGCACAATCAAGATGGCAATATTCCTCAACATGATCATGATTCAATGATGCTGAAGTGTACATACAATGTGACAAGCTGATCCTAAAATTTACATAGGAATGTAAGGGACACAGCATAAGCAAATAATCTTGAAAAAGAAAAGCAAAATTTGTTCCCTCCAGTTCCTGATTTCAACACTTACTATAAAACTGCTGCCGCTGCTGCTTCTAAGTTGCTTCAGTTGTGTCCGACTCTGTGCAACCCCAGAGACGGCAGCCCACCAGGCTCCCCCGTCCCTGGGATTCTCCAGGCAAGAATGCTGGAGTGGGTTGCCATTGCCTTCTCCAATGCATGAAAGTGAAAAGTGAAAGTGAAGTTGCTCAGTCGTGTCCGACTCCTAGTGACTCCATGGACTGCATCCTACCAGGCTCTTCCATCCATGGGATTTTCCAGGCAAGAGTGCTGGAGTGGGTTACCATTGCCTTCTTCTACTATAAAACTACCTTACTATAAAATCGTGATTATGTGGAGCCAATATAAGGATAGACACATAGGTCAGGTAACTGAATTGAGAGTTCAGAAATAACTCTTCATTAACAGATAACTCAATGCAGAAAGCATAATTTTTCCAAAAATTGTGTTGAAACATCTGGATAGCCACATGCAAAAGGATAAAGTTGGATCCCACTTTACATCATATACAAAAATATAATACAAAGTGGATCACAGACCTAAATGTAACAGCTAAAGTTATAAAATTCTTAGAAGAAAATATAAGCTTTGTAACCTTATTTTCTTAGATAAGATACCTAAAGTATAAGTGAACAAAAATAAATATGACTTCATCAAATTAAATACATTTGTACGTGAAAAGATACTAAGATAATGAAAACACAGGATGAAATTTTACAACTGACATCACAGAAATACAACTATCATAAAAGATTACTGCAAACAATTATATACCAACTAATTAGACAACCTAGAAGACTTGGATGGATAAATGGATAAATTTCTAGAAATGTACAGTCTCCCAAAACTGAACCAGGAAAAAACAAAATATATGAACAGTAGTGCAATTATATCAGTAGTAAAGCAACTCTTAAAAAACAACAGTCCAGGACCAGACTGCTTCACAGGTAAATCCTACCAAACAGTTAGAGAAAAGTTAACATCTATCTATTCAAAATATCCCCCAAAATTGATGAAGGAACACTTTCCAATTCATTCTACAAGGCCAGCATTATCTTGATACCAAAACTTACAAAAACTAGACAAAGATTTCACACACACACACATACATACACACAAATACAGATCAATATCACTGATGAACACAGATGTAAAAATCCTCAACAAAATATTAGCAAGCCAAATTCAAGTGGAGTTTAGTCTAGGGATACATGGCTGTTCCAATATCCACTAGTCAACATTCATGATACACCACATTAAGAAAATGAAGGATAAAAATCATATGATTATCTTAATAGTACAGGCAACATACCTAAATATATTAATATTAAAAATTATATATGATAAACCCATAACTAACATCACACTTAATGACGAAAAGTTGAAAGCTTTTCCTCTAAGAACAGGAACAAGTCAAGAATCCCCACTCATCACTTTTATTCAACATAGTTTTAGAAATTATAGCCATAGTGGTCAGAAAAAAAAAAAGACAAAAGGCATTCAAATTGGAAAGGAAGAAGCAAAGTTTTCACCATTTGCAGAGGACGAGATATTATATATAGAAAACTCTGAAGACGCCACCAAAAAAAACTATTAGAACTAATAAATAAATTCAGTAAAGTTGTGGAATACAAAATAAATGTACAGAAATCTATTGCATTTCTATACATTAATAATGGACTGTCATAAAGAGAAGAACAATTTTAGTGCCAATTATGCTGCTAAGTCACTTGTGTCCAACTCTGTGCGACCCCATAGACGGCAGCCCACCAGGCTCCCCCGTCCCTGGGATTCTTGCCATTTCCTTCTCCAGTGCATGAAAGTGAAAAGTGAAAATGAAGTCGCTCAGCTGTGTCTGACTCTCCGCGACCCCATGGATTGCAGCTCACCAGGCTCCTCCGTCAGGTGATTTTCAGGCAAGAGTCCTGGAGTGGGGTGCCATTGCCTTTTTTGACACATATGCTACTTCTACCCATTTCCCTTGTTTTCTACAGAACCGGTCTAATTGTAAAACAGTATTATACTTAAGAGACCTTCCAATTGGCTACCAACGCCATTCTCCAATGGATACCGTGGCCATGCAGTATCACATAGGAAGACCAGGTGTGTCTTCTTTAAGCCCTGGGGATCAAATCTATCCCAGTTTTTCAGGATACAGTTCAAAGGAGTGAGGCTGGAATTGTTAGCTCCCATCTTGTCCTTAAGAATCCCGGACAAGCCCCCAAGATGAAGGTTGTTGCTGAACCACACAAAGATGCCGGGATTTTTGGCCTCCAGAGGAAAAGAATTCAATCCGGGGCCAGAGACAAGGCTTGATCACTCAGAGTTTTTGTGTAATAAAGTTCTATTAAAGTATAAAGGAAATAGAGAAAACTTCTGATATTGGCATCAGAAGCAGGCAGAAAGAGTACCCATTCCATTTATAGCCTCCTTTAAAAGAATAAAATATCTAGGACTACATTTAACTAGTAAAGTCAAAGACCTATACTTTGCAAACTATAAAATATTGGTGAAATAAGCAGAATAAGACACGTATAAACAGAAAGATATAGCATGTGATTTGGACTGGAAGAACTAATATGTTAAAGTGTCCATACTACACAAAGCCATCTACAGATGTAATGCAATCCTTATCAAAATATCAGTGGAATTTTTCACAGAAGTAGAACAAAGAATCCTAAAATTTGAATTGAATCATTAAATGCCTGGAATAGCTATAGCAATCTTGAGGGGAAAAAAAAAAAAAAGTTGGAGGTACCAAACTCTGCTTTCAAACTATATTATAAAGCTATAGTAATCGAAACTCTATGATACTGACATAAAAACAGACACATACATGAATGGTACAGAACAGAAAGCCCCCAGATAAATTTATGCTTATGTGATCAATCAACCAAAAAGCTAAGAATATACAACGGAGAATAGACAGTCTTATCAATAAATGGCATTGGGGAAACTGGACAGCTACATGCAAAAGAATGAAACTGGACAACTTTCTTACAACTTACAAAAAAATAAACTTAAAATGACTAGAGATTTAAATATAGTGCCTGAAACCATAAAACTCCCAGAAGAAAACATAGGTAGTATATTCTTTCATACCAGGCTTAGCAGTGTTTTTTCCTTTTTCCTTTTTTTTTTGTATAAATCTCCTTAAGCAAGGGTAACAAAAGCAAAAGCAAACAAATGGGTCCTCAGCACATTAAAAATCTTTTACATAGCTAAGGAAACTATCAACAACACCAAAAGGCACCCTACTGAATGNGAAAAAAAAAAAGAAGTTGGAGGTACCAAACTCTGCTTTCAAACTATATTATAAAGCTATAGTAATCGAAACTCTATGATACTGACATAAAAACAGACACATACATGAATGGTACAGAACAGAAAGCCCCCAGATAAATTTATGCTTATGTGATCAATCAACCAAAAAGCTAAGAATATACAACGGAGAATAGACAGTCTTATCAATAAATGGCATTGGGGAAACTGGACAGCTACATGCAAAAGAATGAAACTGGACAACTTTCTTACAACTTACAAAAAAATAAACTTAAAATGACTAGAGATTTAAATATAGTGCCTGAAACCATAAAACTCCCAGAAGAAAACATAGGTAGTATATTCTTTCATACCAGGCTTAGCAGTGTTTTTTCCTTTTTCCTTTTTTTTTTGTATAAATCTCCTTAAGCAAGGGTAACAAAAGCAAAAGCAAACAAATGGGTCCTCAGCACATTAAAAATCTTTTACATAGCTAAGGAAACTATCAACAACACCAAAAGGCACCCTACTGAATGAGACAATATATTTGCAAGAGTGCACCTGATAAGAAAATAAATAAACTTACACAACTCAGTATCATAAAAATAAATAAATAAAAGCAAACAATCCAGCTTAAAAATGGGCAGAGACTCTGAATAGACACTTTTCCAAGGAAGACATACAGATGGCCAACAGACACATGAAAAAATGGTCAGCATTATTAATCATCAAAGGAATTCAAATCAAAACCATGATATCACCTCATACTTATCAGAATGGCTATAATCAAAAAGATTTTTAAAAAAACAAGTGTTGGCAAGGATGTGGAAAAAAGGTAATCCTCATGCACTTCTGGTGGAGATATAAATTGGTATATTCACTGTGGAAAATATTATAGAGTTTCCTCAAAAAATTGTAAGCAGAATTACCATATGATCCAGCAATTCCAATTCTGGATATTTTTCTGAAGAAAATGAAAACACTAACTCAAAAAGATATATGTACCCCAATATAAATAGCACCATTAATTACAACATCCAAGATATGATAGCAATCTAAGTTTCCATAAATAAATAAATAAAGTATATACTTCATATATACACCTTAAACTTGTACAGCACTGTGGGTCAATTATACCTAAATAAAACTGGAAGAAAAAAACTTTTTTAAGCAGCCAACTATCCAGGCCCAGATGCCAAACTGTTCCTGGTAGTTGGTTTCACAGTTATCACCGCTTGACACTTCAGAAATGCACCGGAATTTAACATGCATGTCGTTATTCCTGTATTTGCACCATCTAATACTCGATGGACGTGAGTCTTGAGTGAACTCCGGGAGATGGTGATGAACAGGGAGGCCTGGCATGCTGTGTGATTCATGGGGTCGCAAAGAGTCGGACATGACTGAGCGACTGAACTGAACCGAACTGAACTGAATCTCCCAGTGCTTTTATTAAATTTTGAACAATNTTGCACCATCTAATACTCGATGGACGTGAGTCTTGAGTGAACTCCGGGAGATGGTGATGAACAGGGAGGCCTGGCATGCTGTGTGATTCATGGGGTCGCAAAGAGTCGGACATGACTGAGCGACTGAACTGAACCGAACTGAACTGAATCTCCCAGTGCTTTTATTAAATTTTGAACTATTACCCGCTCCCATGTTAAAATTCAGACCCAGTTTCAACTGTATCAAATCTGAGACTCAATTTTACTTTCTAAGAGTAAAAATCCTCAACGTCCTTTCTTTGTCTTACCTGGGATGAGTCTCCTGTTACCACAGTATACTTGCAGGGAGAGTTTCTGCACTTTTTCACCACGAGAGGTCTGGTCGCGAGGTCACAGAAACTCTCACTCACTTGAATGTTTTGTGCATCCATGCACTTCACTTGCCGATATGTCTCTCTTTTCTTACACGATATTGAGCACTAGAAACACAATGATGAAATGAAGAACACTCTCTCACTGAACGGCTGTGTGAAAGTTTACTTGACAATACTCACATCCGACCACTCTCCTGCCGCCCAGTGGTACTGTACGCAGTCCCCATGCCAACACTCTCTCTGAAAATAAGGCCGCGTGGATGGATCACACTTTTCTTCCGCCAGCCGACCAACTCCTCTGAGTCTGCAGTACACATCCCTCTGCTGAACTCCGGAGCCGCAGGTCACAGAGCACTGTGAAGAAGCCCAAACGATTTGAATAATCAACTGCTGCTGCTGCTGCTGCTGCTGCTGCTGCTGCTAAGTCGCTTCAGTCGTTTCCGACTCTGTGCGACCCCATAGACGGCAACCCACCAGGCTCCCCCGTCCCTGGGATTCTCCAGGCAAGAACACAAGTGGGTTGCCTTTTCCTTCTCCAGTGCATGAAAGTGAAAAGTGAAAGTGAAGTCGCTCAGTCGTGCCTGACTCTTAGCGACCGCATGTACTGCAGCCCACCAGGCTCCTCCGTCCATGGGATTTTCCAGGCAAGAGTACTGGAGTGGGGTGCCATTGCCTTCTCTATAATCAACTAACAAATGTAAAATTATGTAAAAATCACAAAATAGAGTCATGACCTATTTTCTTGTTTCTTTTAACATAGCCTGATATATCACGAATAAGAAAATACATGCAAGAAGTATTTTTAACATTTTCTGGCCTGGAGCAGCTATTCGAACACACATACATGTTCTTTATTTTGCAATATTTATTCAAGTCGTATAGAAACTATGACCTGATACTCCATCCGAAATGGTAATTCTCTTCTGACTTAAACAAACTTAATATCTACAAAATTTGCCACAACATTCAATCAAACTATTCTACTATTACATTGAGTGAGTGAGTGAGTGAGTGAGTGAGTGAAGTCGCTCAGTCGTGTCCGACTCTGTGCGACCCCGTGAACTGTAGCCCACCAGGCTCCTCCGTCCTTGGGATTCTCCAGGCAAGAATACTGGAGTGGGTTGCCATTTCCTTCTCCAGGGGTTGTTTGTGAAAATTATTTAAATCCTTACACTGTATGCATAATTTCCCTCAAAGCAACAATAATTTCCAAGTTTGGGTTCTAATCATCTTTATACCTACAGTAGGTACTATAGCATGGGTGTCCTAATATTTGTTGACTCATGATTATATTTCAATAGAGAGGTGTTTGAGGAAACTGTCAGCTTACAGTTTACCTAGGCAACATTGCCTTAACCTTTCCAGGTCTCATTTGCCTTATCTGCAAAAAGAAAATTTTGAATTGTTTGTAAAATTTCATAGAACTCGTTCCACACATTTATTCAAATCTGACAGTAGATCTTCAAAGGTAGTATCAAGACTGAGGTCCTGAGACTCAAAGATTTTAAGTGTTTTGCCTGAGCTGCTGACTGGAGTCACTGGTGAGGCAGATTTAAGCTCACTTCTTTCCAAACTCTCCTTGTGCTGCCTCCAGGGAACCAAGAAGGACTTGGCAGCCTCTCAGGGCTTTTTCAGCTTCACAAGGCCAAGCTGTAAAACACAGAGCCTGACCACAACCAAGAGCTGTGATGCCAACAGTAATAAAATATGAACAATGTCTAAGGCTATTTATTTAATTTGTGAGCTTGTTTTTATACTCTTTGTTATTCCAGAAGGGATTGGAGGTCATATTGAGTGTTATGTGGGGCCTTATCATTGTTCCCAACTGTGATAGTATAAGGATAACAATTCAGGCTTTTCATTAAGGTCTTTATTTATACAAGATTCCCAGAGTCATTGATCTCTCTTTCCTAACAGTAAATATTTATCTGCAGAATATAGTTTCATCATGAACTTAAAAAAACTTTCAAAGCCCCAAATGCTAAAAAACTTAGTTCACTTGATAGATTCAAATTTCTCTAATAGATTCTTATAGCAGTTTTACTCTAAAGGCCCCTTTAAATTTAGTTTTTTGTATTGTGTCTGTAAATAGCAACCACGGACTCAAAAGAGAATTTTTATATTATTTTTTAACTTATGAAGAATATCCTGCATATCTACATAGCTTACTTACACATGCATGCTAAGTCACTTTAGTTGTGTCTGAGTCTTCATGATCCCATGGACAATAGCCCACCAGACTCATCTGTCCCTGGGATTCTCCACGCCCTCCTCCAGGGGATCTTCCCGACCCAGGGATCGAACTCGTGTTTCTTATGTCTCCTGCATTGGTGGGCTGGTTCTTTACCACTGTCACCACCTGGGAAGCCCATAAGTTACTTATACTAACCCTCAATTGATGCTTTTGCAGTTGAATTTTGCCAACTTGTTGAATGTTTTCCAAAAAAAAAAAAAAGACATGGCTCCTTTGTATGCAGATAATAATCACATATAATTTTGTGTATTTTGTCCAGGGTACAACATTAAGCAGGCAAAGATGTTGGGATGTGGTTTTGCTTATTTGAACCTCCTGGTGAAAATATTTAGCCTATAAAATAAGACTCCTGCAAACATTTTCCAGCAATAATTACAGAAATATAAACTATATTTAGAAAACTTTCTACCTCTAAACCTGAAAAAAAAATATTCCTGAAAAAGAAATTCACAAAAGACAGCATAGTAAAAAGTTTTGTCAGACAAATATAATATTCTGTTATTCAATAATCCAAGTTGCTGATTGATCCTGACTGACCATAGCACAGGCTTAGAAGACGCCACTGAGGCCATGAGTAACTACTATTGTGGAGCTCATCCTCAAAGGAGACAAACCAACAAACAAACAAACAAAAGAAAAAAACTGGACTATTGGACTACTGCTTGCTTTTCTTTTTTCTTTTCTTTTTTTAAGAGAGAAGACTATAAAAGAGTAAACTAATGTAGCTCAGATTTGAACAGAGAAGAGAATCCATTGCTTAAATGAAATATTTCTTAGCTTAGTGTCATCAATAACCCTAACTGCCAAGTCCAACAAAAACTTTTCATGTCTTTTCTTAATTAATCTCACTGACACATTCAGCACCACTAACCATGTTCTATTGAGCCATTCTGGCTTCAGTCCTCTCTAGTTCCAGATACTTTTCTCTTGGAGTCCTTAATTGACTCTAGTTTCTTTGTTTAGCCCTTAAATGTTAGTGTTTCCCAGGGTTTATAACTTGCTTCTCTTTATACCTTCTGAGGTCTCTCTGAGCAATTTCTTCTATATACGAATAATTTCTAAATCTGTTCTCTCCAGCTGGAATAGCAACCCACTCCATAATTCTTGCCTGGAGAATTCAATTGACAGAGGAGCTTGGAGGGCTACAGTCCATGGGAATGCAAAGAGTTGGACACAGCTGAACAACTAACTCTACTTTTTACACTTTTTTATATATTGACAAGATTTTCATGTGTTTTCTACATAGATTTGTTAAAGGCACCAACACCTCCAAAGGAGAAGTTATGGCCTTTTCCCATCAGTTCCTCTTCTAGTTGTAAATGGTGTGAAGATATGATAACTCACTCTTAAGTCCAGCAATGTATTACTATTAGAATGACCTCCCAAGATATACCCCTAACTCCAAAATAGGCACCTTTATTCAACAGCTTTATAGAGCCACATATTTATAAGTATGTTAAATGTTGTATTTCTTTAAAAATCCAAGTAACTCATATGAAGGCAATTTGAGGCTATCATTACATATAAGACAATAATAATTGATTTAAGGCACTAACTCACCTCTGCTGTATAATTTAATTCAGATAGAAAAAGTCTGCCAAATTTCCTACTTATGCATAAATGTACTACAACACTACAACTGTCCAACACAAGCCTGGACAGTGGAAATGTAGAAGGTAAATTTTAGCCAATCCACAGGTACAATAGCCACGTTAGCTACTACAGGACAGAGATGAAGAAATGTTAGAACACGCTTTGCCAAAATGGGTTCATTAATGCTAATTCACCCTGTTATTTAATAAACAATCATTTAAAATGTAATAGTAAACTCCTTCCTTGATGCATTATTTATAATTTCTTTTTAATGGAATAAGATTTTGATTTTATTGTAGTCAGTTATTTGTAACTATATTTTATTTCAAGTGAATCAGTATTGGAGCAGCAGTAGAGGATTTTGAGTTAAAAAAGACTAGAAATATCTAATTCCAATTTATCTTCAATACTGAAATCTATTTTACAGCAGTAGTGAATGAATGAACATCAAATCCATCCAGACTTCCATAGCTTCATACATTCACTATATCCTCAAAGCATTCTGGTTTTGGTTTGGCAGACTCTGAAGTTAGCAAATTCTCTCCTATATTGAGCTGAAATATTCTTCCTTAAACTTTTACCCACTGTTTAGAATCTGTCCTCCCTACCAACATAGAACAAGTATATACTGACTTCTATGTGAGAAAGTATAAAGATGTGAGGCCTGGAACTGTGGCAGCTATTTTACGACCTTTAGCAGTTGATGAACAGAACTACAGAAATGACAGTCCAGGACCCTTGCCACTGTAGAACTCCTGAATCTAACTTAAATCTAGTGACTTTCTGATTTTATTATGTAAAGAATAAATGTCTTTGAGTTCAAGCCGCTAATAATCAGGGCTTTTCCCTGCTTGCAACAGAATACAATGGAACTTATACAGATTAGTTACAATTCAATTGTGCTTCTCTGGGGATTTGGTAATTTGCCAAGACTTTTCTTTTAGTGTGGGTCTCAGAATAGGTACTATTCCAAAAATCTGAGCAGAATTTATTAGTGCAAAGATATGAACACTTCACCTATTAATGTAATCTAATATGTTGCTAGTGATTTAATACATGATCAATAGAACTTTCAATTATTTACCTATGATGTGTGACATCCATGTATACCTTAAATTGATGCAACAGACTTTTTTGTATATAAATAAGCCTGTAATGAACTCAACACAGCAGAGAAATTACATTTCTCTTTAATGCATTATTATGTGTAGCCCAATGACATTCTGCAATTGTTGACTTTAGGTGCTTTGTAAGAGGAGCAGTAGGTTGCTAGGAAGTAAAGTTTGCTAAGAAAATATAAAGACAAGCTAATGTAAAATGATAAAAATAAAATAATTATGGCAGCAACTACATTAGGGAAAACTCAGACCAGTATTCAAATGCTCGCCCTTCTTCCCATCACTTCCTGCCAGTGACCTGCACAAGCTACTTAAACCATTTAAGCCTTATTTCCTCATACACATAATGAATAATACCTACAACTGTGAGGAATACAGAAGTCTCTCACACAGTGTTAGGAGGTCACTGACCCTTGCTGCTTCCTTCCTAGTCCCATTTTTTCACTTTTCTTACAGAGATACAATTATCCCTGCCTTGAAAAATTTCTCAACACACACCTCAAACCAAAGAGTATTAGTCATCTCAGCCCACTCAAAGACAAACTGTTTTAAGTATCAAGAAAGATGATAAAGGAAGAGATTTCACAGGCGGCATACAAATGCAAAAAGAGAATTGCTGGCACTAGCTAGAAAAGATTGAGAGCAGCAACTACATTAGGGAAAACTCAGACCAGTATTCAAATGCTCGCCCTTCTTCCCATCACTTCCTGCCAGTGACCTGCACAAGCTACTTAAACCATTTAAGCCTTATTTCCTCATACACATAATGAATAATACCTACAACTGTGAGGAATACAGAAGTCTCTCACTCAGTGTTAGGAGGTCACTGACCCTTGCTGCTTCCTTCCTAGTCCCATTTTTTCACTTTTCTTACAGAGATACAATTATCCCTGCCTTGAAAAATTTCTCAACACACACCTCAAACCAAAGAGTATTAGTCATCTCAGCCCACTCAAAGACAAACTGTTTTAAGTATCAAGAAAGATGATAAAGGAAGAGATTTCACAGGCGGCATACAAATGCAAAAAGAGAATTGCTGGCACTAGCTAGAAAAGATTGAGAAGCATATTCACCCATTCCCAGAGCAAAGAGACATCCTCCTTCACCTCGGGCTCCAAACTGTCTTCCCGGAAGAAACACTCAACCTGGGTATAAAGATAAGGGGCCCATGGGAGCTTAAGGTTTACTATCTTTTTAAATTATAAAAGATATATATGTATACAGTGGAAATTTTTCAAGTATGACTATGTACATATATGCGTGTGTGTGTGTGTTGGAAATATATAAAATATGGAATTACAGAAATACCAAATCACTTAAACATGCCAGCATTAAGCAGATAGTTTCCAAAAAAGTTTTTTCCTGATCAGGGGGTTTGGGAAAGGAGGCACTAACCAATATATCTATGAGATTTTTGGAACTCATATCACCTTTGGTTCCAGCTCTGATCTTAAAATACCAGAAAGAAAATGATGGGTCTCTAAGAAGGGGAACCAAGTAAGTGACTGTAGTCACAAGGCTTTTGATTCAATAGCAAGGCCTGAGATTAGGTCCTTTCTAAGCTGTCCAGCAGGTTTCCCTTGATCAAGGGGAGGGGAGAATTCTGAACAACTTTTTTCTGAGCATGTAAACTACGTTTGGATGGCACTGAACTAAGCATGAGACATGAGGAATCTACACCAGCCTAGCCTTAAAAACTTGGATTTATAAGTAAAGCTGGTACTCTCAAATGGGTAAAATTAGGTGAGAACATAAATAAAAAATGTCTGGTTCCAGAAAGAAGAGGATGAGCTTTCTTTTTCCTTTTGAAACGATTCCAGTATTCTGTTACTTCTAATGGCATACATCTGGACCCAGAGACAAAGAACTCTATGCAGTTATGTTATTTCCTGTTTGGTTGCAGTCATTAAAATGCATTACTAAATCCCTTCATTAAAAAAATGATATAGAACGCCAACTCAGAAGTGTTAACTTCAAAACTCATTGAGTACCTCTGTGGTCACAATTTGCCAAACAAATCTTTCCATTAGGGGTATAATGTAAAATAGTAATAAATGAAATTATTTTCTAGTGAGTGCTATTAAAGCAATGTTACAATTTATGCAGTCAGAACAAAGTAGCAACCAGTAATTATCTCTTAACTACCTCTGAAATTACACTTCTGTTAAATATATTATTATATGTAGCGCGGCAACAGCCTGCGATCGTTAACTCCACGTGGGTACTTTTTATAGAATAAATCAAAAACCAACAACTTCACAAGTGGTCATTTGTTTCTGGCAGAGTTTTGGGTTCTGTGTGGGTGTATGAAGCTAATTTCTATGACAAGGAAAACCAATTCAAAGAGAAGAAGGTTGACTGTACAAAAGCATCTGTGTTTTTTATAGTCTTCACATATTCATATCTGTATCTTACAAACCCCTGGAATATGTTCCTTTAGTGAATCTTGTATAATTTTAGACTTGGTGGCAAGCCAACACCGAGTTGTTAGCACCAGTGATTGATTTACTATTGTGGGACTGGAGGTCAAGGGTCAGGAAGAGTCCCTCATGAATAGCAACCACAGCAGCTGCAAAGCAGCGAAAGAGTCCTGGGGATCACCAGGGCTACTGGTGGCCAAAAGGGGAGTCTCTCCCACTCCCATCCCCCAGCATCTCCCACCTGACAACAGAATTGAAAGGTTTCTGCCACGTGCTGGGTGCAGGGCCTTTGGAACGTTTCCCTCTCCAGTGGAAAGCTGCTTTTGTCATTACACTGCCACATCTTGGTCCAGAAAAAATAAAGCCTACCCCTACTTTAGGCAAAACCACAACATGACAAATGTATAAACTAAGAGATGGCAGGTCCTTTTTCTTTTTTTTTTTTTTTTAAATGAATTATAGAATTCACAGTAAGAAGTATGTCGCTCTGTACTAAGCTGGAAACTCGGTGAACAAGATATCCGTTGTATCTACGATTTCGAGGCCTGTGATAATGCTGAAGAAATAGGCATGGTTAGATGAGTGGTAAAGAATCTGCCTGCCAATGCAGGAGACACAGGCTCAGTCCCTGGACTGGGAAGATCCCCAGGGGGAGGAAATGGCAGCCCAGGCCAGTATTTTTGCCTGAAAACACCCATGGACAGAGGAGCCTAGCAGGCTACAGTCTATGGGGTTGCAAAGAGTCAGACACAACTGAGCACGCACTCACAAAGACTTTAAACTAAGTCATAGAAGAATTAAGACTTCTTCCAGAGCTCATACTGTATGTAAGCAAATAATGGCAAAAATATATGTTATGAGGTCACCTGGAAACAGATGATGATGAGCTGATTCTTTGTGACCCCACAGACTGTGACCCACCAGACTCCTCTATCCTTGGATTTTCCAGGTAAGAATACTGCAGTGGGTTGCCATGCCCTCCTCCAGGGCAGTCTTCCCAACTCAGGGACCGAACCCATGACTCTTGAGTCTCCTGCACTGACAGGTGGACTCTTTTCCAGTAACACCTGGGAAGCTCCAATCTCAAGGAGTGAGGGATAAAATTTAGGGGCCCAGGGGAAGCCCACTTCCAGCTCCTGTCTGAGCCCCTATCTTCCTAATGTAGCTCCTACATCAGACAAAGACAAGGAAGTTCCACCAGCAGAAGATGGGTTTCTTTTTCCCATGGCAGGACTAGCTCTTTTAAGAGACGGATACACACCCTGAGATACGGAAGCAAGCAGCCAGGTAGCTTTGGGAAACCTTAGCCCCACTGACATCAAGCCTCAGGAAATTATTCTGGTTAACATTTCTGGCCTCATTTATGTTTTTCTCCTCTTTACTATTACCCACGCTGGTCTTTGCTGAACAACCACACTTAAATATATGCCTTTCCAAGTTTAGATTTGGAGTTTACCTCTCCGAGTGTGCCAAAGCAAGTATCCATCAGCCTTCTTCTACAACCTGACATTCTTAGCCCTGTTCTCTTCTCAGTATAAGCTTTGTTTTTGCTGAGTCTTTCCAAGTCTGTCCACTCTGGCCTTAGACCAGCCAGGTTCCCTGGTTCTGTCATGTCCCTAACTCTTAAACCATCTCCAATTATGATCCATCTGGAACTTACCAGTCCCTTTTTCAAGTTGCTGCTGCTGCTGCTGCTAAGTCACTTCAGTCGTGTCCGACTCTGTGCAACCCCATAGACCTTAGCTCAAATCCAAGACTTCAGTGTGGTAACAAAGCAGTTACTAAATACCTCAACGTATGTATTTTACTGTTAGACCACCTGGAATAATGTTATAATCATTGGTAGCCTCCCTAGTATTCAGTAACAGAATTTCTTGTAAAGTTTATAGCCTCCAAAATAATCAAGACTAATTTGTTATTAAACTATGAACTTAGCAAATGTGTTAACACTGTATAATATCAATTCGGAGCATAGTGTGAAAAAAAAATGTATAATAGAATAAAATACATTTAGTGGCATAAAAGTTTCAAGGTTATTGAAAGCATGCAGAATGAATTAAGATTTTCTTTTTGAATGCAAACATACGTATATGACCATAAAACACCTTACATACCTCCTTCCATCTGCTGGCTTTCCATGAAGGGCATCGGACAGATCTACAAGCTTTATGTGTTCGAGGTTTCTGTAGATGACTGCAATATTTTTCTTCTAATTTCCTGTGGAATTGGTCAATGCAAAGCACCTCACGGTATTTTAAACCTTTACCACAGGAAGCTGAGCACTGGAAGATAAATATGAATGCACTTGATTCATTTTACCTTGACTGATTTATCTATAAGAAGCAGGAAATGAAACAATCAAAACATCATTGCTTTGATATTTTCATCAAATTATACTTAGATATTTCTAAGGAGAGAATTTAAAATTTGCCAGTCTACCCTAGACCATAAATCAATGTTGGTATCATAAGGTAACCATGTATTTTATAAAAAGTATTGATTATCTACCACACACCAAGCTAAAGCACATAAATGCTTTAGCTCTTTTAAGGTTAAAGACTATCTGCAACTAACTACTGTTACCACACATATTCTAATAAAAAACTTGCTTTCAATTTTGTATGGTCATGTCCTACTCTATTTTCAACCCTATTTGTCTTGCCACAGTGCAAACTATGTTTTGAATGTTAAAAAAAAAAAAAAACTCTCAATGTAGGAAAAAATGAGAAAGCAGAAAAAAATTTTTTCAATACATTAATTTATTTGGCAGCATTGGGTCTCTTTCATTGCAGTGCACAGACTCTAGTTACAACACACGACTCTTCAGTTATGGCAAGAGGGCTTAGTTGTTTCATAGCGGGTGGATCTTAGTTCCACAACCAGAGATTGAAACTGCATCTGCTGCATTGGAAGGCAGATTCTTAACCACCGGACCACCAGGGAAATCCTCCAAATTAATTTTTTTTAAGCATGATTCAGTTGAGGTTTTTTTTGTTTTTTGTTTTTTTTAATCAATCTGGCAATGGTATCATTCCAACACAAACCCTCCAAACTATTCAGCAGAAAACTAACTAAAATCTCTGTAAAGATGCAGGTTAAAAATAATTTGGCTTCAGTTTTCAATCAGTTACCATTTTATGAGTGAAGTCAGTGCAAAGGAGGAGAGCTGGAGCTCTGGCATTAAATACCAGCTCTGCCACTTACTAGCTGGGTGATGTTAGGGATATTTCACCCCTTGTCCAAGCCTCGGTTTCTTCATTATAAAGATGACAATTTTACCATATTACTGGTTTATTATGAAGATTAACATGAGATGAAGTGTATGGAATGTCTGGTCCTGTTACATATGGTCCATCCTCAGTGAATATTATCTTCTCCTATCATTTTCCTTCATAAACTCTCAGGATGTTGATAATTTTCAGCATCATATATGTATCAGGGAAAAGTTAAGCTAAGAAGACATGGATTCTAGATAACTCCGTCATTCTTCTGGGATAGCTGGTCACATATGGTTTCATTTAGAAACATATACTGAGTTCTGAGAACATTAGATAATATATTATGTTTTTTATGTATGAGTTCAAAGACTGCATATCTAATATAGATTATAAATTGCCTAAATATTTTAAATTAAACAATGAAGAGTTTGAGGATAATTTACCTTAATTAGATTTGCAATGCTATATCTTATTTGAATAGGCAATTAATTGAACTTGTTGCCTTGATTATTAATGCTTATTACCATATCTGAGATCTTCTCTTTCCCTTAACACCTACACCCTTACATGTGACTTAAAACATATTTAATTCTGTGTGAATTGCTAATGGATCTTCATCAATTGTATTGTGTTCATTCTTTCTTGCTATTGATCTTCTCTTTCAGATCTACCTTTCTTTATGAAGTACTTCTATCTGTTTATCTTAGGCACTTCCCTACCTGCTTCTTGACGTCAGTGTTTATTTTTTCAAAGAGTATAACATATTTTATACTTTAGTATAATGTATACTAAACTTTTAAAAATCACATACTGTTGAATACCAGGCATATATTATCAGGGAGTATACATATATGTTCACACACAGAAGAATGCTTTTACCAGCAAGGACCTACTGCATAGTACAGAGAACTGTACTCAAAATTCTGTATTAAACTATAAGGGAAAAGAATCTGAAAAATAATAGATATACATGTATGTAAAACTGAATCACTATGCTTTACAGCTGAAACAAACACAGCATTGTAAATCAACTATACTTCAATTAAAAATATATTAAGCTGCATTTTAAAACACACACACAGACACACAGAGAGTTTTTCTTCTCAGGTTCATATTATTTTTTCTAACTTTTCAATTGTGACCTTTTGAACAAAAGACCATTCATTACTCTCCCTGAATGTCCCTTTTAAACAGTGAATATTCATGATATGAATGCAGCAATACTTACGGAAGATTGGAAAACATTTATTATTTTACTCTTTCTGTGAATTATCATGTTTCTACCATATACCAAAAGTAGCATATAAATATAGATTCATTAAACAACTCTTTCCTTTGATTTATCCTCAAAGTGCTTATAATCCAGATGACACATATCACCTATTAAATGAATAATGCCAGAGTACATCTTAAATAATATTATTCAATAAAGATCAGAATAAAAATACAAGACAGTAAAAACCATTAAAATAATACAATAAAATTTATAATTAAATTAAGACAATCATGAAAAACAGCCATTTCTTTATGGGATATTTGGTAAACACTCAGAAAGATGTGATATTTAAACTCAGTCTTGAAGACGGAGGTTTGTTGATGGACAAAGGTGGATGGTCTTATATATTTTTTTGATGTGTCTTATCTAGACATTGCCCCTGTGTCTCTGTTCATCAGCATTCTCATAGTTCTTTTATCAGTGCCAAGAATCCAAGAATCTCACAGTAAACATGCAGTAAATTGTTGATATTTCTTATAAGAATGACCAATTCACTTACGAAACTATGTAACACAAGAGGAGATATTAAGCCAAAGATACTACTTTAGAATGAACAATACATTTTCTCTGTAAGCAGCATCTTTGTATGGTATGTAAACTATGACACTATAGTTCACTACTGAAGTGAAGACTGGCTTCTCCTCACCTAACTCAAAGTCTCCTTTGATTCTTTCTCTTCTTTGTTATTCTAGTCTGTAACCAAGACTATCCTTACACATAATTTTAAGCATACTGCTTTTTTCTTTGCTCAAGAACTGACAATGCATCCTTATTGTCTTTAATAGTAAACCAAACTTACACTCTTCTTTGCTTTCTTGATCCACGAAATTTCAGTCCACATCCCTTTCCAACTTCGTATTCTGTTTCTATTCAATACACAACCTTTGCTCTAACTAGGCATAGTATGATTACTTTCCCTTTAAGGTGACATCTTCACTCACAGCAATGCCTGATTGGTATTATTTACTTTTACCTGGACTACTCACTTGCCCTGGCATTTCTAAATAGTATTTATCTTTAACGCTTAAAGTCAACTCCATGGACACATATCATTCACTTCTCTGAACTCTTCTGTTTCACTCTGCTTTTAGCATTTCATCATTTTCTATTTTTGTCTCATCCTTTATCTACCCAAAGTTCTAGAGGTCAAGGACCTTTTAGATCACCCAGGTGACCCACAACTGGTAGGTACAATAAATATCAGCTGATTAATTGATGTTGATCCTGGGTGCAAGCAGTTCTAATTTGTTTTTATTAAAGTCTAAAATAATTTATTCAAACAGCTTATATCTCCATGAAATATATTCATTAAACTCAAGGTCCTCTAGGAAAGATAGACAAAAATATAAAATCAAAGAATTGCTAAGTAAATTATGCTTCAATAACACTTTCAAAGAACTTTTTCCCCAAGATCTGAATAGATATATTATTTTGTCACATCTGATGAATTTCATGTGGGGATTTAAGTAAGAGACTATGTTATGCAAAGAGTCATGTTTTAGTTGGAATGAGGCAGTCACAGTGTAAATAAGTAGTGAAATATTACTTTCCTTCTCTCAAACCACAATACATTCTGAGTTGTAAAGATTCTAAAAAATAGCTTATTTGGTAGAAAGACTCAACTTGGCCATTCTTTTCTCTGGGATCCCAGTAATTCTTTTCATTGCTTTTCTCTATTTTATGTCCCTGGTACAATTTTATCTCCTTGAAGATATATTACACTGTATAACTCATTTCCAGCATGCTTCTCAGAATTTTTTTCTTTAAAAAATCATCTCAACACCTTTGACAGACAATCCCCTTCTGAGATTTTTCCATAAATACTGTAGAGTAGTTACAGGAAGTGGTGACATTAAATACAAGTAACCTGAATTGACTTTTTTTTTTTTTTGAGCATCCATTTTACTTTATTTTACTTTACAGTACTCTATTGGTTTTGGCATACATTGACATGAATCTGCCACGGGTGTACACGAACTCCCAAACATGAACCCCCTCCCACCTCCCACCCCACATCATCCCTCCGGATCTTCCCCATACACCAGAAAACATGTGCCTATTTAAGGAAAACAGAGCATTTGAAACAAATGTAGAATTTGCAAGCCCTAAAAATGCAATGGAATATCCAGAATTGTGCAGGTTGGATGGCACATTCAATCCCAAAATGGACAGTTGGAATTAATGAGTCCATTCTCACATGATTAACTTTGGAACAAGACTAGTTTTTCAAGTGAAATTGTATATAAGTACAGAATAAGATTCTTTCTGATATTATAAATGTGGACTATTGCTCTGTTTGTTTACATATAAGGATACTATAGAAGAATAAATAGACAATTTGTGAGAAACTTGTTTAATTCTACAAACTTAAATTGCAACACAAAATAAAATAAGGAAATGAAGTTTATCTAGCTCCAGTTCTAGGAAAGGGGAA
Organism: Oreotragus oreotragus; assembly: GCA_006410675.1. Classification (NCBI taxonomy): domain Eukaryota; kingdom Metazoa; phylum Chordata; class Mammalia; order Artiodactyla; family Bovidae; genus Oreotragus; species Oreotragus oreotragus. Next base: position 357,647 of record SJYX01013789.1, on the reverse strand, counting down.
AACCATGGTGTGTGTGTGTGTGTGTGTGTGTGTGTGCGCACATGCACACGCGCACACACTACACTTTCATAAATTTTAATGGTGATCTAGGTCTCTATCATCTCTGAAAGTACTGGGAAACATACTGATACTGGGTTAATTAGTTCGTATCCTAATTAGAAAAAAAAAATAGCCCTGAAAAGTAACTATTACACTGTACATTAGCCATGTGTAAATTCCCTTTTATTAACAACAAACTGGGTGACTTTAGGTAATTTAAAAAACTCATTCAACCCCTTTTTTTCATTTGTAATATTAGTAAAAGAATAACTATTTCATATAAATGTCTGGGTAAAGGTAAGGAATGGAGGAGGAAATGGCAACCCACTCCGTTATTCCTGCAAACTTTCACAGAGGAGCCTGGCAGGCTGCATGCAACCCATAGGGTCACAGAGAGTCGAACACAACTGAGCACGTGTCATGACATGGCACAGAGGTGAGGAGAAAGGGATTTTTAAACAAGAGAAATGACTAAACTCAGAAAACTCTAAAGAATTTATAAAGCTAGAGCAAAATGTAAAAATAAAATTAACAAGAATCCTGCAAAACACAATGTTGATTACATGAAGGACAACCTTGAAAATCTCTCTCATAATGTAAAAGAGAATGGGAAGATGACATAAAGAATTCATTACCTGGAAAATGTTTTCTCATCCCCATCCCTTTGTACATGTCCTTTCCTCCGATCCTAACACCTTTCTTCCATTGCATCCCTACAAATTTTTCAATGCTAAATTTTAAATTACTTTCCCTCCCTCCTTTCCTGATATCAGAGCCCAGAGTAGATTAGGTGTGGCTCTTACACAGCTTTTATACCTCAATACTCAGTTACCTGTTCCATGTCTCATTCACCTGCTAGAATATAAATGCTCCTGGGAACAGACTTACTATAGGAAATCATGGAAAATGAAAAGAACCCAGAATCACTCATTTCTAATTAAATGTGTTATGAGCTATTCTTCATCTCAAAGGAAGAAGTAATTCCTGTGTACCATGAACCATAGGTCTAAAATAATAGCTACTTCACTGGTGGTACATGAGCTGATTTAGATGATATGTTTTAAATTTAATGCTTATTTTACATAGCAATGGTCACCCTCAATTTTAGCTAAGAAGTAGACTAAAAAAAAAGAACATAAAGTTTGGCCTACTGAATACCAAGTGAAGTCAAAGGTAAGTATAAGAATTAATTACTAATTATTTTAATTAAGTTTGACTAGAAGGAGCCTGGCAGACTCCTTTGCAGGCCATAGGGTTGCAAAGAGTCGGACAGAACAAAGTCACTAACATACAATTTATAAATACATTTAGAAAAGTATCTAGACTAGAAATTTGACTAGAAATGCTTATTTCAATGCTCCTGCATAGTGTTCTCTATGAACGAAGGAATATATTTTTTGTCTCTATGTTCCTTATGTAAATTTTAGCTAAATAACTCTAAAGATAAGCATTAAAACTAACATTTGATTCTTAATATTAGAAAATCTTTATCACAAATACCTAATATTAGAAAAGAGCTCTAACATCAATTGCAAGTTCTACATTAAAATATTTTAATGACTATCAAGATAAGCAGCCAATCAATGAAAGTACAGATTTTAAAGAAAAACTCAGCCATTCATATAGATTCTTGGTTTTCCATTTAAAATTTCTAAATTAATTTGATATATAGCCTAAATAATTTCCAGTTTTCTAAATAGATTTCAGTCCATAAATTTGGTGATGACCCCATTTTTAAAGTGAGCAGAGTTAGTCATTCATGGTCAATTCATCATAACTAGAAGTATCTTGTAACAATAAAATTACAGCTTCCTTAACACTCTTCTTCAATTGCTGATAAGGAAAATATTGTGTGTGTTAGTCGTCAGTCATGCCCGAATCTTTGTGACCCCATGGACTGCAATCCACCAGGCTCTTCTGTCCATGAGATTTTCCAGGCAAGGACACTGGAGTGGGTTGCCATTTCTTTCTCCAGGGGATCTTCCCAACCCAGGGATCGAACCCGGGTCTGCAGGCAAATTCTTTACCAACGGAGCTACAAGAGAATTTGACGGTGCTATTGTAAACATTTTATCCAATATTACCCTTTTTCACAAACCATTTCAGGGACGGTTAAAGTTATGCCATTTGGTTTTGCAGCTATCAGAAATATCTTCACTTTAGTTTTACAAAAAAAGATGTTATACAAAAATGATTACCAAGAAAATGTAAAACTGAATATAAATTAGTTGAAAGTGAAAGTGTTAGTCACTTAGTCATGTCTGACTCTTCACGACCACATGGACTGTGGTTCACCAGGCTCCTCTGTCGAAAACATTCTCCAGGCAAGAATACTGGAGTAGGTAGCCTTTCCCTTCTCTGGGGGACATCCCCAATCCAGGAATCATGTAAAACTGAATATAAATTAGTTGAAAGTGAAAGTGTTAGTCACTTAGTCATGTCTGACTCTTCACGACCACATGGACTGTGGTTCACCAGGCTTCTCTGTCTAAAACATTCTCCAGGCAAGAATACTGGAGTAGGTAGCCTTTCCCTTCTCTGGGGGACATCCCCAATCCAGGAATCAAACCCAGGTCTCCCACATTGCAGGCAGGTTCTTTATCATCTGAGTCACAAGGGAAGCCATATTAATCAATTTATCTTTGTTTTTCAAAATTTTTGGATTTTTCTGATTGTTTTTCGAAACTAATTCTTAAGTCATTAGGCAATCTGATGAAGAAACAATTTTTTACTTTATTTCTAGATATTGCATCATCTCTTTGTTTCATATATAGCAAGGTTCACATTCATTAGTTGAAAAAGTAAAAGGTCACAACTGGATGACTGGATGCCATGTCTACCTGATTGCCTATGGTATGGCAGATATTAGCTAATTTCTTCAGACAACCAAGAAAAATCTGCTACCAAGTGACAAAGGGGTTTTAGGAGAGCTAAACTCACAGATATGCAATCGTTCAATACACCTTCTTAACACAAACCCAAAATCCTTTCCTTCAAGACAAGTACAACTGAAGGAGAAACATCAATTTACAAGCAATAACATGGAGTGATGTAGATTTAAACAAGAATATATCATATTAGCTAAAACATAATTGGTATTTGAAGTGTCTTTCTTAAAACAATTTGAGGGGATTCGTTGTGTTTTTCTTAGTCCTTGTGGCAACTCTAAAAGTATCAATGGATTTCTCTGTAGGAATATGTATTATTTATCTTTGTTTTATACTAAACAAAACTAAACTATCACATACTTCTGTTCAGTTAAGTCTCTCAGTCGTGTCCAGCTCTTTGCGATGCCAAGAATTGCAGCACGCCAGGCTTCCCTGTCCATCACCAACTCCCGGAGTTCATTCAAACTCACGTCCATCGAGTCGGTGATGCCATCCAGCCATCTAATCCTCTGTCATCCCCTTTTCCTCCTGCCCACAAATCCCTCCCAGCATCAGAATCTTCTCCCATGAGTCAACTCTTCGCATGAGGCGTCCAAAGTACTGGAGTTTCAGCTTTAGCATCATTCCTTCCAAAGACCACCCAGGACTGATCTTCTTTAGGATGGACTGGTTGGATCTCCTTGCATTCCAAGGGACCTGTCTCTTATACACATCTAGATGTGTATAAGAGACAGAGACTATGTTATGCAAAGAGTCATGTTTTAGTTGGAATGAGGCAGTCACAGTGTAAATAAGTAGTGAAATATTACTTTCCTTCTCTCAAACCACAATACATTCTGAGTTGTAAAGATTCTAAAAAATAGCTTATTTGGTAGAAAGACTCAACTTGGCCATTCTTTTCTCTGGGATCCCAGTAATTCTTTTCATTGCTTTTCTCTATTTTATGTCCCTGGTACAATTTTATCTCCTTGAAGATATATTACACTGTATAACTCATTTCCAGCATGCTTCTCAGAATTTTTTTCTTTAAAAAATCATCTCAACACCTTTGACAGACAATCCCCTTCTGAGATTTTTCCATAAATACTGTAGAGTAGTTACAGGAAGTGGTGACATTAAATACAAGTAACCTGAATTGACTTTTTTTTTTTTGAGCATCCATTTTACTTTATTTTACTTTACAGTACTCTACTGGTTTTGGCATACATTGACATGAATCTGCCACGGGTGTACACGAACTCCCAAACATGA
>SJYX01013789.1:335969-352032 GCA_006410675.1 Oreotragus oreotragus | reverse complement strand
AAAAAAAAAACAACCCTGCTGCCAATGCAAGAGACACAAGAGATATGGATTTGATCCCTGTGGCAGGAAGATCCCCTAGAGGAGGGCATGGCAACGCACCCCACCATTCCTGCCTTGAGAATTCCGAGGACAGAGGAGCCTGGGGGGCTACAGTCTATAGTGTCACACAGAATGGGACACAACTGAAGCAACTTAGCGCTCATGCACGCATAGAAAAACATTAGATACGAATTTTGTACAACTACTTTGTAATTAAGAGCATTCCCTACAATGGTAGAATGCTATTTAAAATAGAGCTCCTAAATTATTAGAGAAGTAAAACATTAACATAGCAAGAAACAGCCAAAGTATAGTAGAGTATCTCTGTGTTTAAACAGAAGCACACACACAAAAAAGTAAAAATGTGCATATTAAATGTAGTGTCAACTCTATAAAATAGTACTGCTACTGTTCCTTTAATTCGATGCATATGTGCAGTAAGGAGTAAGATACTAAATCTATCAACAGGGACCTCATTCACAGTATTTCCTGAAAGATTATACTTAGAGTTTTAAAGTTTAATGGAGTCTGAAAATTTCCTTTTTAACCTGTTACAGACACCCTTTGACTATGTAGCTTTAACAACCCAAGACAACATTTGGTTTCTAAAACATGTACTACTGAAATATTTCACTCAGTTTTACTGCATCTGATTACATTTAAAATTTGTAAATTCAGACATCTAAAATATTTCAAGTCAGTTTTATTTGCAAAGATGCTTGAGTTTCAACTTAAAGGACAAAGAAACATATGCTTAATAACAAACATATTCAATAAATTTTTACTACATTTATATCATCATAACAGAACATTTTAATTTCTATTTCACGTTCTAAAATTTTATTTTTGAGTATATATGCATATATTTATGTACACACAAAATACATCTACAGTTCAAAGCTAATCAATGCAACATGATTATCTCATGCATAATTCATTTGGCTAATTCCATTTTTAAAGATCATTTACTATAATATGGAAAAGTNAGAACATTTAAATTTCTATTTCATGTTCTAAAATTTTATTTTTGAGTATATATGCATATATTTATGTACACACAAAATACATCTACAGTTCAAAGCTAATCAATGCAACATGATTATCTCATGCATAATTCATTTGGCTAATTCCATTTTTAAAGATCATTTACTATAATATGGAAAAGTTTTGTGAATTTTTTAATGTAAAAGCCAAAGTAAAATTGCATTAACTCAAGCAACTACTTTATACAGTAATTTTCACCTATCATACATTATTTTCCACACACAAATATTAGAAAATCAGAATAAAAAATCATCCCAGTAAATGATAACTAAAATATTCAATAATTGGATTCATTTTCTTCAACAATAAGACTTGACAAACAGTCATTAAAAACCCAGAAACATAAGTTACTGAATTCAGGTTTATTGTGCTAGAAGCAACAATAAAGTAATTCTAATTCAAAACGTAAGCACTATTTGTAGCAAAAAATTGTCAAAAAAACTGCTATTAATTTAAAACTTATAGTTTATTGTTTTAACTTTCTGTCTAATAATATGGTTTGTGTGTATTACAAAGGAGTAATGCACATTTCAGACTCCTCTATAAAATCTACTTAGCAAGTGGAACTCATCCAAAGACTTCCTGTTCAGAGATTTTATTGACTCTCTGAGAAACACAAATCTTTTCAATTATATGGCCACAGGACTGGAAATGGTCAGTTTTCATTCCAATCCCTAAGAAAGGCAATGCCAAAGAATGCTCAAAGTAGCGCACAACTGCACTCATCTCATACACTAGCAAAGTAATGCCCAAAATTCTCCAAGCCAGGCTTCAACAGTACATGAACTATGAAATTGCACATGTTCAAGCTGTATTTAGAAAAGGCAGAGGAGTCAGAGATCAAATTGCCAACATCTGTTGGAACATCAAAAAAGTAAGAGTTCCAGAAAGACATCTATTTCTGCTTTATTGACTCTGCCAAAGCCTTTGACTGTGTGGATCACAACAAACTGTGGAAAATTCTTCAAGAAATGGAAATACCAGACCACTTGACCTGCCTCTTGAGAAGTCTGTATGCAGATCAGGAAGCAGAAGTTAGAACTGGACATGGAACAACAGACTTGTTCCAAATTAGGAAAGGAGTATGTCAAGGCTGTCTATTGTCACCCTGCTTATTTAACTTATATGCAGAGTACATCATGAGAAACGCTGGGCTAGAAGAAGCACAAGCTGGAATCAAGATTGCCGGGAGAAATATCAGTAACCTCAGATACGCAGATGACACCACCTTTATGGCAGAAAGCGAAGAAGAATTCAAGAGACTCTTGATGAAAGTGAAAGAGGAGAGTGAAAAAGTTGGCTTAAAACTCAACATTCAGAAAACTAAGATCATGGCATCCGGTTCCATTACATCATGGCAAATAGATGGGGAACAGTAGCAGATACTTTATTTTGGAGGGCTACGAAATCACTGTAGATGCTGACTGCAGCCATGAAATTAAAAGACACTTACTCTTTGGAAGAAAAGATATGACCAGCCTAGACAGAATATTAAAAAGCAGAGACATTACTTTCCCAACAAAGGTTCATCTAGTTTTTCCAGTAGTCATGTATGGATGTGACAGTTGGCCTCTAAAGAAAGCTGAGAGCCGAAGAATGGATGCTTTTGAACTGTGGTGTTGACTCTTGAGAGTCCCCTGGACTGCAAGGGGTTCCAACCTGTCCATCCTAAAGGAAATCAGTACTGAATATTCATTGGAAGGATTGGTGCTGAAGCTGAAACTCCAATACTTTGGCCACCTCATGACCATTACATCATGGCAAATAGATGGGGAACAGTAGCAGATACTTTATTTTGGAGGGCTACGAAATCACTGTAGATGCTGACTGCAGCCATGAAATTAAAAGACACTTACTCTTTGGAAGAAAAGATATGACCAGCCTAGACAGAATATTAAAAAGCAGAGACATTACTTTCCCAACAAAGGTTCATCTAGTTTTTCCAGTAGTCATGTATGGATGTGACAGTTGGCCTCTAAAGAAAGCTGAGAGCCGAAGAATGGATGCTTTTGAACTGTGGTGTTGACTCTTGAGAGTCCCCTGGACTGCAAGGGGTTCCAACCTGTCCATCCTAAAGGAAATCAGTACTGAATATTCATTGGAAGGATTGGTGCTGAAGCTGAAACTCCAATACTTTGGCCACCTCATGTTAAGAACTGACTCACTGGAAAAGACCCTGATGTTGGGAAAGACTGAAGAAAGGAATAGAAAGGGACGACAGATGATGAGATGGTTGGATGGCATCACCGATTCAATGGACATGAGTTTGAGTAAACTCTGGAAGTTGGTGATGGACAGGGAGGCCTGGCGTGCTGCAGTCCATGGGGTCACAAAGAGTCAGACACTACTGAGTGACTGAACTGACTGAACTGAGGGAAAAAATGTTATTGTCAATACGAGACTAGTATAAATCTTGTCTAATTTTAACAATTTGTTACAGTCCATTGTTGTGCATCTACTTTTTCTTGATGTTTTTATATAAATGACAACTGGGACGTTACTTTTTTTAGATGGTATGACACATTCCATTATGCAAACCCACTCCTATTTTATCCCCAGGGAGCTTATTTAGAACCATGAGCATCTGCTTTCCTGAATGGAACAAAGCAGAAAACTATTCAGTGTGGGTGGGCCATGAAAAGTTAAGGAAATCAGAAAAATAACTGATACCTTTAAAAATATATTGATTTTCAAGGCATTACTTACTATGGTAACATTTGCAAAATTCTTAAAATCGAGTGCTAACAAAATAGCAGGATTTACCATTTCAAGTTTCTTCAAATGTTTTTGCACTAGCTGTGGGAGTTAACAGAAGTCAAGCCAAGAAGTTTGCTTTCCAGTAGGGTTATAAGGGTCTGAAAAGGAATATGTACTGAGAACTCTCCGATGAAAACATAAAAAATGAGCTCTATGAAGGCTTTGATAAAAGGAACAATATCCACAGCACCTATTTATGTCTATTTGTCATATGCAATAAAACTTGTGAGAGAGTGTTATAGGGATTAATTCTGAATGATTTTAAGCTAATTTTTAAATTACCTTAATCAGATAAAAGTAAATTATTTATGTTAAAATTTAACATTGGGTTTTATAGTTTTTACTACTGTGGTGTGGAAAATAGAATAATAAAAAAGACATATAGATTAGAATCACAGACCTAACACTTGAACCTCAACTGTCAGCTGTTGAATAGCCTTGGGCTAGATGCTTAACCTTGCTGGTCCTCAGTTTTCTCATCATAAAGCGGCAATAACAACACCTATACCTCAGGGTGGTTGTGAGATTAAAGGTGATAATGGATGAATGAATCTAAAACAGTGCTTGACACAATACTCTAAAGTCATACGAAACCTCTTTTCCCCTGTCTTTTTTCTTCCTTCCCAGATCCTCAGGAAATATAAAATAGGTCATGAAAATACAATCTATGGTGTAGGTTTCTCTATTAAACACTTGAATGGAACAGGTGCAATGTTCAATGCCCTTACATTTACAAATCATTCATAGGTGAGAGAAGGAGGGTAACCACTTCAAGTGAATTTCAGTAAGATCCTATCTTGTTTTTCCTGCAAAAAAAATCTGTTTACCAAGATACTAAAAAACACATCAGACATAGCTCAAGTTATCTCAGAGTGGAGAGAAAGAAAAGAAAATAGAATAGAAGGTGAATAGACATATGGTCAAAAATCCATAATCAATTTCAGTTAAAACTGGTGGAGCGACCATACGTATTCATTTCCCCTCCCTGATCAATTTTCTTTTTCAACCCACAATATCAAAGTAAATAAAATAGATTTGGAAGATGCAAGAAGAGAAAAGACCAATGTAAAGTAAGACAACGTTGTACCAGCAAGACCAGTGAGTGGCTCAGTACCTGGATGCAACAAGGAAAGCTACAACTCCTCCACTCCTCCTTAGGCAGTGAATGAAAAATCGCTCAATGCTGTCTGACTCTGCAACCCCATGGACTATACAGCCCGTGGTATTCTCCGGGCCGAAATACTGGAGTGGGAAACCTTTTCCTTCTCCAGAGGATCTTTCCAACTCAGGGATCAAACCAGGTCTCCCGCATTGCAGGCGGATTCTTTACCAGCTGAGCCACAAGGGAAGCCCAAGAGTACTGGATGGGTGGCCTATCCCTACACCAGCAGATCTTCTGACCCATGATTCAAACTGGGGTCTCCTACACTGCGGATTCTTTACAAACTGAGCTATGAGGGTAGATTAGGGGTTTATTCTACAGAGAAGTTAAACGTGGGAGCCATAGAGCTGAGAATGCTGGAGGATGAACAGGGAATTCTGCACACTGAATTCTTGACCCTTGGTCTCTCGGGGCATAGTACTCTTGCTCACAGGCAAGGCATTCCAGGGTCCTTCTTTGAGAAACGGAGACTCCAAGAGAAAAGATCTAAAACAATGACTTACAGGGAAAATCACCAGCCACTAAACTCTATCCAAATTCAGTTTTATATCAATTCTCTATTGCCTAACTCTTAAGTAAGAATGAGCTGCAGAGGATTATCAACTTTAAAAAAAATAAAAAACTTCCTTAGGGAAACCAGAAAACCACTTCCATTCTTATCCTTAAAAAAAGGGTCCAAAGGATAAAGAGACAATTAAGAGAGACTCTCCCCTCAAAAAACAGTTATTAACGAGAGGTAGACTAGATTTTAAATGGACAAAAGAATAGATTAGTATGACCCCAAATAATGAGAAGGCAAAAAAAAAAGACTTTGAATTAAACATATAATAATATTAATAATTCAAGAGATGGCTTAGATGTTGACAAAGTTTCCCATTAAGTAAAACCAAATGATAGAGATAGAACATAAGATAATAAAAACAAAAGAACTAGAGGATTAATTCAAAAACTCTAATATTCAGTGAGAAAAAGTTGAAGAAAAGAAAAACAAAGGAAATAGTTGCATAGATATTACCAAAGAAATAATAAAATTGATTTTCTCAGCACAAATCTCCTTAATGAAAAGACCTATAGAATGCATATGGATTTCCCTGGTGGCTCAGATGATAAAGAATCCACCTGCAATGTGGGAGACCTGGGTTCAACCCCTGGGTGGGGAAGATCCCCAGAGAAAGGAATGGCAACCCACTCCAGTATTCTTGCCTGGAGAAATTCCATGGACAGAGGAGCCTGAAGAGATACAGTCCATGGGGTCTCAGAGAGTCGGACATGACTGAGTGACTAAGAACAGCACATAGCATAGCACAGAATGTCTAACAAACTGAATTTTAACACACACACTAAGCCACTTCACACAATATCAGAACAACAAGGACAAGGATACCAAAGTTTAAGTGGCATAGGCACAGAGTCAAAGGCACTTACAACAAGGATTCAGAATCACCAGATTTCTCAAAAGGCTAAAGAATAAGATAATGCCTGAAAATTCTGAGGGAAATTATTTTTCTGCTAGAATTCTATAACTGGCCAAGTTATCAAGGAAATATGAGGACTGACTAAAGACATTTTCAGATTTGCACAAAAGGAAAAATGAATCTTCCATTTTTCATCTTTCAAGAAGATACAGGGAAAAGTGCTTTCATATAAAAGAGTAAATTTAAAAAAGTAAATGAGATGCAAGAAAAAGTCATCAAAATAGAAATTGAGTGAAAAGACCTCACAGGATGAGAGAATGATCAGCAAGGTAAGTTCATCCTAACCAGATCAGAGGGAGAAGATCATGGTTTAGGGGTGGGTGGCTCTGGGAAGAGTTTAGGAAAGAGAAACTATCTGAGCATTTAGGGGAAAAAAAATTCATAGAGCTTTTATATAACTGTTCAAGCTTAAGAGAAAAAAATAATAATTGGAATGTTAAAAGAAAGTAAGCAAATTTTTAAAGGATGCAATTATTAATTCTAGGAAAATCAAAGTTATTCAAGAAAGGAGCAGTGCTTCAAAGTACATTACTTGACTTCACAGTGACATAAGAATAACTATTGACTGAATCAAAATTCATTTGGGGTACTTCCCTGGTGGTCCAGTGTTTAAGAATCTGCTTTACAATGCAGAGGACATGGGTTTGATCCCTGGTCAGAGAACTGATACATGTGCCATGGAGCAACTAAACCCCCAGGTTATATGACCCGCTAATTGCACTACTGGGTTCATAATCTGAGAAAACCATAACTGAAAGAGACACATGAACCCCAATGTTCCTTGCAGCACTATTTACAAAAGCCAGGACATGGAAGCAACCTAAATTCTCATCAATAGATGAATGGATAAAGAAGTTGTGGTACATATATACAATGGAATATTACTCAGCCATAAAAAGAATAAATTGGGATCATTTGTAGTGATGTGGACGGATCTAGAGTCTGTCACACAGAATGAAGTATGTCAGAAAGAGAAAAACAAGTCTCATATATTAACACATACATGTGGAGTTGAGAAAAGCAGTACAGATGAACCTATTTACAGGACAGGAATAGAGATGCAGATGTGCAGAACGGAAATGTGGATACAAAGGGAGAAGGAGAGGGATAAATTGGGAGAGTAACATTGACAGATATACACTACCATGGTAACATAGATAGATAATGGAAAGTTTCTGTATAACACAAGGAGCTCAGCTCAGTGCTCTGTGATGATCTAGAGGAATGGCATGGGGTGGAGGAGGCTCAAGAGGGAGGGGATATATGTGTACTTATAGCTGATTCACATTGCTGTACAGCAGAAACTTACACAACATTGTAAAGCAATTATACTTAAATAATAAAATATTTAAAACAAATAAAATGAATCCTTTCACTAGAAAAAAATTAAAAAAATAAAATTCAGATATAGGAATTTAAAAAGATATGTGAATCCAAAATATTACAGAAAAATAGATGTTCTATACTTTTGCATAAAAATATCTACTGCTATGNGAAAAAAAAAAAGACTTTGAATTAAACATATAATAATATTAATAATTCAAGAGATGGCTTAGATGTTGACAAAGTTTCCCATTAAGTAAAACCAAATGATAGAGATAGAACATAAGATAATAAAAACAAAAGAACTAGAGGATTAATTCAAAAACTCTAATATTCAGTGAGAAAAAGTTGAAGAAAAGAAAAACAAAGGAAATAGTTGCATAGATATTACCAAAGAAATAATAAAATTGATTTTCTCAGCACAAATCTCCTTAATGAAAAGACCTATAGAATGCATATGGATTTCCCTGGTGGCTCAGATGATAAAGAATCCACCTGCAATGTGGGAGACCTGGGTTCAACCCCTGGGTGGGGAAGATCCCCAGAGAAAGGAATGGCAACCCACTCCAGTATTCTTGCCTGGAGAAATTCCATGGACAGAGGAGCCTGAAGAGATACAGTCCATGGGGTCTCAGAGAGTCGGACATGACTGAGTGACTAAGAACAGCACATAGCATAGCACAGAATGTCTAACAAACTGAATTTTAACACACACACTAAGCCACTTCACACAATATCAGAACAACAAGGACAAGGATACCAAAGTTTAAGTGGCATAGGCACAGAGTCAAAGGCACTTACAACAAGGATTCAGAATCACCAGATTTCTCAAAAGGCTAAAGAATAAGATAATGCCTGAAAATTCTGAGGGAAATTATTTTTCTGCTAGAATTCTATAACTGGCCAAGTTATCAAGGAAATATGAGGACTGACTAAAGACATTTTCAGATTTGCACAAAAGGAAAAATGAATCTCCCATTTTTCATCTTTCAAGAAGATACAGGGAAAAGTGCTTTCATATAAAAGAGTAAATTTAAAAAAGTAAATGAGATGCAAGAAAAAGTCATCAAAATAGAAATTGAGTGAAAAGACCTCACAGGATGAGAGAATGATCAGCAAGGTAAGTTCATCCTAACCAGATCAGAGGGAGAAGATCATGGTTTAGGGGTGGGTGGCTCTGGGAAGAGTTTAGGAAAGAGAAACTATCTGAGCATTTAGGGGAAAAAAAATTCATAGAGCTTTTATATAACTGTTCAAGCTTAAGAGAAAAAAATAATAATTGGAATGTTAAAAGAAAGTAAGCAAATTTTTAAAGGATGCAATTATTAATTCTAGGAAAATCAAAGTTATTCAAGAAAGGAGCAGTGCTTCAAAGTACATTACTTGACTTCACAGTGACATAAGAATAACTATTGACTGAATCAAAATTCATTTGGGGTACTTCCCTGGTGGTCCAGTGTTTAAGAATCTGCTTTACAATGCAGAGGACATGGGTTTGATCCCTGGTCAGAGAACTGATACATGTGCCATGGAGCAACTAAACCCCCAGGTTATATGACCCGCTAATTGCACTACTGGGTTCATAATCTGAGAAAACCATAACTGAAAGAGACACATGAACCCCAATGTTCCTTGCAGCACTATTTACAAAAGCCAGGACATGGAAGCAACCTAAATTCTCATCAATAGATGAATGGATAAAGAAGTTGTGGTACATATATACAATGGAATATTACTCAGCCATAAAAAGAATAAATTGGGATCATTTGTAGTGATGTGGACGGATCTAGAGTCTGTCACACAGAATGAAGTATGTCAGAAAGAGAAAAACAAGTCTCATATATTAACACATACATGTGGAGTTGAGAAAAGCAGTACAGATGAACCTATTTACAGGACAGGAATAGAGATGCAGATGTGCAGAACGGAAATGTGGATACAAAGGGAGAAGGAGAGGGATAAATTGGGAGAGTAACATTGACAGATATACACTACCATGGTAACATAGATAGATAATGGAAAGTTTCTGTATAACACAAGGAGCTCAGCTCAGTGCTCTGTGATGATCTAGAGGAATGGCATGGGGTGGAGGAGGCTCAAGAGGGAGGGGATATATGTGTACTTATAGCTGATTCACATTGCTGTACAGCAGAAACTTACACAACATTGTAAAGCAATTATACTTAAATAATAAAATATTTAAAACAAATAAAATGAATCCTTTCACTAGAAAAAAATTAAAAAAATAAAATTCAGATATAGGAATTTAAAAAGATATGTGAATCCAAAATATTACAGAAAAATAGATGTTCTATACTTTTGCATAAAAATATCTACTGCTATGGATAAACAAAATGATTCATAACCTTATCATATACTATACATATAAGGCTTATACTGATGTAAGACTAGTATAAAAAAAAACTAGGTGACAACTAGGAACTGAATTTTGATGCAATATTTATTATATTGGGCACAGTGTCCATATAAAAGGTGGCAATATTCTTTCTGCTGCTGCTGCTAAGTCACTTCAGTCGTGTCCGACTCTGTGTGACCCCATAGACGGCAGCCCACCAGGCTTCCCCATCCCTGGGATTCTCCAGGCAAGAATACTGGAGTGGGCCGCCGTTTCCTTCTCCAATGCATGAAAGAGAAAAGTGAAAGTGAAGTCGCTCAGTCTGTCCGACTGTTAGCGACCCCATGGACTGCAGCCCACCAGGCTACTCCGTCCATTGGATTTTCCAGGCAAGAGTACTGGGGTGGGGTGCCATTGCCTTCCCCGCAATATTCTTTCTAGCTATATTCTTAACAGTTAGACCATGTTTGCCAATGAATGAAATTCTAGATATCAGATTTTATGAGAGTAATGATAAGGTGATTGTGATGATTGAAGAGCTGAACAAAATAGATATATTTAATGAGGAAAAAAGAAAAATAGCTGCCTTCAAATATTTGCCCTGTGGAGGAGGAATTTGATGTATTGTTATTTCAGGCTGCAGAATGAGTTACAGATGAATATTTCATATATAACAATTTCAGCTCAAAATACAGAACAGAAATCACATAATTTTCCTAGAAAGAAGTGGGTTATGTTATGTATAGTCTCCAACCTTTAGAAATGTTCATCAATATAGAAACTGTGTATAATTCAGATGAGAAACTTAATAATGTAAGCTTTGTGTAGTAGGATATGAAAGAGGAAATTGCAAGTCTTTCCCAATTTTAAAGATATAATACCAAAAAATGTAAGAAAACAGTATTTTTAAAAATATTTCAAATATCACAATAATCTAACTCTTTAGATATATATATTTAGGGTTTTATTTTTTAAATTGTATTATTTACTAAAATGAGAAAATGAAATTTTCTGCACATGTGAATTATAGGACATCCTTTGATTAGAGACTATGCCATCCTTTAATTCTTAAGAATTTCAAATCAATTTTATATTTTGATATCGCCTCATTTACTATGACATAGGTATTGAATGAAATCCTGAAGCTATTCCCAGACTTTAAAATTTTAATTTCTGATAAAATAGTTTTTAAAGAATAATCTGCTTTTTATTACAACAGATGTAAAAGAAAAACATTCCAATTTTAATAACTTTTTAATAACTCTTCTAGAAATTTCCTAAGTGCTCTATATGGAAACATTTTCCCAAAAGATAAAGAAGTGAGTTTTATTTAAAAGTTTTCTCTATATTTTGACTTTAAAAGTAACTATAAAGAAATCCTCATAGTTTGATGGTGACACAGTCATAAAAACTTGAAAGTGAAAGTGAAAATCATTCAGTCGTATCTGACTCTTTGTGACCCTATGGACTATACAGTCCATGTA
The DNA here is from genome assembly GCA_006410675.1 of Oreotragus oreotragus. Taxonomy (NCBI): domain Eukaryota; kingdom Metazoa; phylum Chordata; class Mammalia; order Artiodactyla; family Bovidae; genus Oreotragus; species Oreotragus oreotragus. The sequence continues at coordinate 340,392 of SJYX01013789.1, read as the reverse complement.
ATTCTCCAGGCCAGAATACTGGAGTACGTAGCCTTTCCCTTTTCCAGGGGAATCTTCCCAATCCAGGGATTGAACCCAGGTCTCCCACATTTCAGGCAGTTCCTTAAACTGAAGAAAATATTTACTTTCATAAAATACAAAAAAAAAAAAATCTGCAGAGCTCTTCTCAGTATAAACCATAATCTTAAATGGCCTATTTAATATATCTAAATAAATACCATATCCTTCTTAGCACAATAGAAATTTAGATATCAGGATTATTTTCATGTTTAAATTATGCATCAACAAAAATAACTAGATTTTCTATCAAAGTATGCACACATGTTAAAGGTGCTGAAATAAAGAATAAATGAGAATTCTAAACTTAATAAGGTCAGAAACCATATCTATAAGTGTTTACTGAATAAATGCTATATAGAAAAAATGTATGAGCAAATACACACAAAGATTATTTAAATATGCAGTTTATGTTACCTGAATGAAGTAGAGTTGGATGAACTTTAGTTCTACAAAAATTATAAAGAAAGGAAAGCTTCATCTAATTTAGATCTCTTTCCTCAAGATTTTTGATGTTGTTGTTCTGATTCTATGGGGTACCCTGTGGGTCAGCAGAGATGAGAAGAATGCAATCTTCTAGTTGCATCTAAAATTAAGATCTTGCAGCAAAATGCTGATTTAGAAACAGGAACTCATATGAATTCCTACTGTTCTTTTGAGCTTGGACACTGATGTGGGAGGAGCCAAGCCTGGCTGTCTTCCCTATTCCAAGATGTGAAAATGCTCCAAAGGCCTAAGAATAAACAGTAAAAAAAATTTCCCTCAGATGGAAGGGTGCAAACTTCAGTGGTAGAACATGGAAACTTTTTTATTAGTGTGACAGTAAAAATTTCCTTTTATTCTTTCATTTTCCTATAGACTATATTCTCAGAGTGCACATAGCCATTTATACAGTATAACTGGCACATTTTAATTCTCACACTATATTTAATGATATCCCAAACATAGTGAATAATCTTTAATCACAGAAAATGCTTTTTGGTTCTACCTGTCAGTTTGTTTATGATGGGTAAAATCTACCATAAGAAAGAAACTTTTGTGAATGTTTATATTGTTGTTCTTTAGTTGCTAAGTTGTGTTGAACTCTTTTGAGACCTTTAGGACTGTAGCCTACCTGGTTCCTCTGTCCATGGGGTTTTCTAAGGAAGGATAAAATAGTGGATTGCCATTTCCTTCTCCAGGGGAATCTCTCAACACTGTGTCTCCTAGATTGCAGGTGGATGGCTTACCACTGAGCCACCAGGGAGGCCCAAATATGTTTATACTCTGAAAAAAATTACAGCCTATAAACAAAAATGGTTCTACTGCGGATGAGCCTTTTTCTGGCAATTTTAATAACTGGACCAAATTTATGTTCCCCAGAAATCTGATTACTTGTCACAGTATTTTCAATTATGTTTTTATTTAGATTTTTGAACTAGGTTCAAAACTGACCTGGAAAAGGTCAGTTTTCATTCCAATCCCTAAGAAAGGCAATGCCAAAAAAGCTCACAATACTTCACAACTGCACTCATCTCACACGCTAGCAAAGTGACGCTCAAAATTCTTGAAGCCTGTAATTAACCTCCAATTAAATAAATTAAAAAAAAATTCTCCAAGCCAGCCTTCAACAGTATGTGAACCATGAGCTTCCAGATGTTCAAGCTTGTTTTAGAAAAGGCAGAGGAACCAGAGATCAAATTGCCAATATCTGTTGGATTATCAAAAAAGCAAGAGAGTTCCAGAAAAAACTTCTATTTCTGCTTTATTGACTATGCCAAAGCCTTTGACTCTGTGGATCACAACAAACTGTGGAAAATTCTGAGAGATGGGTATACCAGACCCCTTGACCTCCTCTTGAGAAATCTGTATGCAGGTCAAGAAGCAACAGTTAGAACTGGACATGGAACAACACATTGCTTCCAAATAGAGAAAAGAGTATGTCAAGGCTGTATATGTCACCCTGCTTATTTAACTTTCATGCAGAGTACATCATGAGAAATGCTGGGCTGGATGAAGCACAAGATGGAATCAAGATTGCTGGGAGGAATATCAATAACCCCAGATATGCAGATGACACCACCATTACGACAGAAAGTGAAGAGGAACTCAAAAGCCTCTTGATTAAAGTGAAAGAGGAAAGTGATAAAGTTGGCTTAAAGCTCAACATTCAGAAAACGCAGATTATGGCATCCAGTCCCATCACTTCATGGTAAATAAGGAAACAGTGGAAACATTGACAGACTTTATTTTCTTGGGCTCCAAAATCACTGCAGATGGTGACTGCAGCCATGAAATTAAGACGTTTCCCCCTTAGAAGGAAAGTTATGACCAACCTAGACAGCATATTAAAAAGCAGAGACATTACTTTGCCAACAAGATCTGTCTAGTCAAGGCTATGGCTTTCCAGTAGTCACATATGGATGTGAGAGTTGGGCTATAAAGAGAGCTGAGCGCTGAAGGACGGATGCTTTTGAACTGTGGTGTGGAGAGAAGACTCTTGAGAGTCCCTTGGACTGCAAGGAGATCCAACCAGTCTATCCTAAAGGAAATCGGTCCTGGGTGTTCATTGGAAGGACTGATGTTGAAGCTGGAACTCCAATACTTTGGCCACCTGATGGAAGAACTGACTCATTGTAAAAGACCCTGATGCTGGGAAAGATTGAAGGCAAGAGGAGAAGGGGACAACAGAGGATGAGGTGGTTGGGCGGCATCACCAGTCAAAGGTGTTCATTGGAAGGACTGATGTTGAAGCTGGAACTCCAATACTTTGGCCACCTGATGGAAGAACTGACTCATTGTAAAAGACCCTGATGCTGGAAAAGATTGAAGGCAAGAGGAGAAGGGGACAACAGAGGATGAGGTGGTTGGGCGGCATCACCAGTCAATGGATATGAGTTTGAGTAAACTCCAGGAGTTTGTGTTGGACAGGGAGGCCTGGCGTGCTGCAGTCCTTGGGGTCGCAAGGAGTCCAACACGACTGAGCAACTGTACTGAACTGAACTGGAACTAGGTTAAAGTTATATTTCCTGCTATTTATAAATTACACATTAAAACAAACATTTGTCTCAAATTTATGATAGTCATAATTAAATGTATAATTTGTGTTGTTCTCGTCTTTTCTTTGGAGAAGGCAATGGCAATCCACTCCAGTACTCTTGCCTAGAAAATCCCATGGATGGAGGAGCCTTGTGAGCTGCTGTCCATGGGGTCGCTAAGAGTCAGACACGACTGAGCGACTTCACTTTCACTTTTCACTTTCATGCACTGGAGAAGGAAATAGCAACCCACTCCAGTGTTCTTGCCTAGAGAATCCCAGGGATGAGGGAGCCTGGTGGGCTGCTGTCTATGGGGTTGCACAGAGTCGGACAACTGAAGCAACTTAGCAGCAGCAGTCTTTTCTTAACCAGTAATATGTACTTAACCTGTAATATGTACTTAACCTGTAATATGTACTACCTTCTGTCTCTTGATACATTTGTATTTTTACCCTCCACATTTAGTGCTGTGTAACTATCACTAACACATTCTAACTGTTATATAAATATCCAGTACTTCTTAGTAGATCAGTGATAATACAAATCAAAATAATGGAATCTTTAAGGAATGAGCTCTATGTCAACCACTTTACCTATTGTTCCTTTTAATACTAAAAAATGTCCTCTTTAGATAGGCACTATTTTATACTCTGAGAAACAATATCTTAGAAATGTTAAGTAACTTTCCAAAGGTTACTCTGCTAAACAAAGCAATTTTAACCCAAACCTAGGCATGCTACCACAACTCTTAATCTCAAGATGTAGGAAAGACTTAATATTTAAAGATTCAGGAGGCTTAAGAATAATAGTATTGCTTCAAAGCTTTTTTGGTAAATGAAAAATTATATTTCTCTTGGTGAAGTAAAGATTATATTCTTTTACATGAAACTAATGTAACTAATGTAAGGAGCAGTGGCTGTGCTTGGCTGGACCAGCCGTGAAGAGATACCCCATGTCCAAGGTAAGAGAAATCCAAGTAAGATGGTAGGTGTTGCAAGAGGGCATCAGAGGGTAGACACACTGAAACCATACTCACAGAAAACTAGTCAATCTAATCACACTGGACCACAGCCTTGTCTAATTCAATGAAACTAAGCTATGCCCGTGGGGCAACCCGAGACAGGTGGGTCATGGTGGAGAGGTCTGACAGAACGTGGTCCACTGGAGAAGGGGATGGCAAGCCACTTCAGTATTCTTGTCTTGAGAACCCCATGAACAGTATGAAAAGGCAAAATGATAGGATACTGAAAGAGGAACTGCCCAGGTCAGTAGGTGCCCAATATGCTACTGGAGATCAGTGGAGAAATAACTCCAGAAAGAATGAAGGGATGGAGCCAAAGCAAAAACAA
>SJYX01013789.1:240185-316292 GCA_006410675.1 Oreotragus oreotragus | reverse complement strand
TTTCTCAAGAGGCAGGTTAGGTGGTCTGGTATTCCCATATCTTTCAGAATTTTCCACAGTTTATTGTGATCCACACAGTCAAAGGCTTTGGCATAGTCAATAAAGCAGAAATAGATGTTTTTATGGAACTCTCTTGTGTTTTCCATGATCCAGCGTATGTTGGCAATTTGATCTCTGGTTCCTCTTGGTGAAAATGAAAGAGGAGAGTGAAAAAGTTGGCTTAAAATTCAACATTCAGAAAACTAAGATCATGGCATCTGGTCCCATCACTTCATGGCAAATAGATGGGGAAACAGTGGAAATAGTGACAGACTTTATTTTGGGGGGCTCCAAAATCACTGTAGATGGTGACTGCAGCCATGTAATTAAGATGCTTCCTCCTCAGAAGGAAAGTTATGACCAACCTAGACAGCATATTAGAAAGCAGAAACATTATTTTGCCAACAAAAGTCCATCTAGTCAAAGCTATGGCTTTTCCAGTTGTCATGTATGGATGTGAGAGTTGGACTATAAAGAAAGCTGAGCACAGAAGAACTGATGCTTTTGAACTGTGGTGTTGTAGAAGACTCTTGAGAGTCCCTTGGACTGCAAGGATATCCAACCAGTCCATCCTAAAGGAAATCAGTGTTCATTGGAAGGACTGATGCTGAAGCTGAAACTCCAATACTTTGGCCATCTGATGTGAAGAGTTGACTCATCTGAAAAGACCCTGATGCTGAGAAAGATTGAGGGCAGGAGGAAAAGGGAATGACAGAGGATGAGATGGTTGGATGGCATCGCCGACTCAATGGACACGAGTTTGGGTAAACTCCAGGAGGTGGTGATGGACAAGGAGGTGTGCTGCGGCCCATGGGGTAGGAAAGTGCTGGATACAACTGAGTGATTGAACTGAACTGAAAATAGTGAAATTGAAATGGCAATTATTATTGTATCTTTAAAAAGTTATCATGTAAAACTATCAATAGAAGCTTCATATTTTGGTGGCAGAGTCAATACAGTTTAGGCAAACTAAATACTTTTCAAAATTGACCTGGTATATGCATGTCACTTAATATACTAAGTCAATTTTGAAGAGATAAAGAAGGAAAAGTACAGGACAGAGTTAAAGGGCAGATGAGAGCCGGTTTCCTGGCAAGTGTGGCAGTCTACACAGAATACTAAACTGCCCACAACTCATCCATCAGATTATCTCCTAGCCATCTGTTTGGCAAAACTTCCCAACAAGGCCTACTCTAAATACAGTAGAGAATTTTATCAAAGGCCTTCTCTGCATCTATTGAGATAATCATATGGCATTTATTTTTCAATTTGTTAATGTGGTGAATTACATTGATTGATTTGCGAATATTGAAGAATCCTTGCATTCCTGGGATAAAGCCTACTTGGTCATGGTGTATGATCTTTTTAATGTGTTGTTGGATTCTGATTGCTAGAATTTTGTTGAGGATTTTTGCATCTATGTTCATCAGTGATATTGGCCTGTAGTTTTCTTTTTTTGTGGCATCTTTGTCAGGTTTTGGTATTAGGGTGATGGTGGCCTCATAGAATGAGTTTGGAAGTTTACCTTCCTCTGCAATTTTCTGGAAGAGTTTGAGTAGGATAGGTGTTAGCTCTTCTCGAAATTTTTGGTAGAATTCAGCTGTGAAGCCGTCTGGACCTGGGCTTTTGTTTGCTGGAATGGCAGGATACTGAATACAGAAATTTGTAGTATTGTGGTTAACAAAAGTGAGTTAAAAGTCAAAGCTAGAATATTTACCACGGCAAAATTAGCAGTACTGAAAAAATTGTACAGGTACAGATTAACATTTCAGGAATCTTTCTCCAAAAGCCACCCGAAAATTAGATGCAGCCACTAAAAGACTGAATATACAATGATTCTGTGCTATTCTGTAATGATGGGTTAGAGCAGAAATCCATATACTGTCATATACTCACAGAACCCCAAGGTCCTACTTGCCAGGAAGCACATGCATGAAGCTGACAGGGTCTCTGAGACTCAGGCTTGGTGCTTGGGTCACAGAAGCCATCACTCAAGGGATCTTCATTCAGTTGACACCACACCTGCCGTTGCTTTGTTCCTTTTCCACAGGTAACCAGACACTGGAAAAATACAACTGACCATTACTTTCAGTATTAGTCAACACAAATACCTCCCAAAATGCAATGATCAATTTGTATATTCAAATACAATTAAAGACCATCCTTAAAGACATTTCCCTCCATGCCTCAGAAAAACCAGAGATATTCATGGGATAAAATCCGCCACCCCAAACTTCTGCCCAAATCCCAGCACATCTATTTGCTCCAGAAATAAAGGTACAAAACTGACCTTAGAACAAGTATGTATCTCAGCTTACTGTGTACACCATGAAAATGTACTTATTCACTCAGTCGTGTCTGACTCTTTGTGATCCCACGGACTGTGGCCTGCCAGGCTCCTCTGTCCATGGGATTCTCTAGGCAAGAATACTGGAGTGGGTTACCATGCCCTTCTCCAGGGGGTCTTCCCAACCCAGGGATCGAACCCAGGCCTCCCGAATTGCAGGCAGATTCTTTACCATCTGAGCCACCAGGAAAGCCCACTATGAAAATGGTTATAGATTAAATACCAATTATGTCAGTGTTGGCCAGACACTGTAAACAGCTTAAGGACAAACCATTTTTAAATTTTACTACTTTGATAATATAATTATTTACCAAATGATAAAGCAAAGTGAAATATTTTTTGAATTATATAGCCTTCCACTACAAAGATCTCCTTTACAATGTTATAATAGTTCTAAGCCTCAAGTGCTTAATGTTACCTCACTCCACTCACTAGTGGCCCAACTGGGACAGGAAAATTCATTGCAATTCTCTGTTGTCACTCGGGGAAGTTCCTGGCATTCTCTGTCAGCAAGACGGTGGCCAAAGTTATCTATACAGTAAGATTCTCGAGACCGCTCCCCTCCTCCACAACTCCTGGAACACTGATTAAAAAAGAAAAGTGGTGAAAATGGACATAAAATAAAAATTTTAACAAAACACTACTCTGAAGTGACAAATATTTAATTAGATGTAAAATAAAGGAGCAACTTTTCTTAAGCTATTCTTTTTTCTTTGTACCTGAGACCATTCTAAATAATGCCACCTTGTTAAGACACAGTCACCATGACAGGGTTCTCGGGTTGGAGGTTTAAGCTGGTCACTGCAGTAGTGGTCATCTACTGGAACAGTCTGTCCTTTATGAATGGAATACTTCATACAATGGATGTCCAATGACTTGTATCCTTGACCACACAGGGTTGAACATTCGCTTTTGCCAGTGATGTGCCACCTACAAAAAATGATGTTATTATGCTTAGGAGGTATGCTGACGAACACAATTTAAAACATGGATTCAGAAAAATTCACACATATTATTCAATTTTTTAAATTATGTTAGTATTTATGGACAAGCCACAATAAAAATATTTGATATATCATTGATGTAGTGATGAAAACTTCTTAGAGATCATAGAGTCCAAACTTTCATCATATAGAAGAGAAAATGAAGCCCAGTGATGCTGTGCATTCAAATGGTATATATGCTTGGCTTCTGTCAGAAATTTTACTTTTCTCTAAATAAAATTTAACATTTATTCCAAATCCATAAAAGCTGGAGGTAGGGAACCAGCACTACACCCAGGCATTTGGAGGAACCCCAAGCCCCACCCTAGAGGAACCCCAAGGAAATTTGTGTTCTTTTCCTAGGAATCCCAAGCCTCTCCTAGACTTTTGAAAATAATTGGTTGAGATTAAGATTGAGATTAAGGTTACTAAGTAGCAGATTTAAAACTATAACCAAATATATCTGACCTATAATCAGGTGGTGTCTCCCTATGCAACATCTTAATTTGACTGAGGATCAGAGAACATCTGGGCACATGACTACATCAAAAGCCTTTAAAAGTTGGTAAACTTGTCTTTATAAAGCATATCACATTTTCTCATTAACTCATACAATCTACTTTTAGACATGCTTTCAGAGAGAACATTTTTTTTTCCATAAGTAAAATCTGCCAGTGTTAGCAAAATTATCCTAGTTACACTTTAGCAATCTCTCAGACAGTATGAGCGCAGCAGTATAGCAAAGAAGAGAATTCATGGAGCTTCTTTCCATCTGAACAGGATCTCAAGGATTTTGTTGCACTTCACTCTACTGCAAGGCAGTGGATGCAACTTGTACATGCCATTCTACCACTAGCCTTCCACCATGTCTCCAAACAATACCAGAAATACATAAAAATTCTCATCCTTGCTGACTAAAGGAGATTCTGGCCATCCCTGAATGTTGACTGTTGCCTGCTAGACAGGGTTATTGCTCTTAGCGTCACTGTAAGACCCGCCACAAGAAAACAAATAACAAGAATTTTAGAAGAAAAAAAAAAAAAAACTTGCCTGCCATGATCTAGGATCTCATTACTTAATGCTTAATGGACAAAATGCTGATAAGACCGACAAATCAATCTATCGATTCTCTAATCCTCAAACTTTAAAAGTTTATTGGTACATGAGTTCAATGGGAATTAGAGGATCATGCTTAAATATATTGTTTCAGAGCTTTAAACCATAGGCTTTCAGATTAGTTTTCTTATATTTATTTTACAGATAAATTTGTTTCCATTTCTTACACAAAACACTGAGGTCTCTGTACTGAAATTCGGCAAATACTATGAATAAAAAACTCAAACTGATTGCTCAGTTTCACAATAAATTAGCAGGTCTAAAGTTTTTTATGGGAATGGGAAAGGACAGACATTAATTACATGTCCACCTTATACCAGGCACTGCAGTAGATTCTTTACATCTTATCTCACTTATTGATTTTTATCTGGTTACATTATACATTATTTCTTTTTTTCTTACCTGAGTTCACAGTCTGTATTGCACCTTTCAGTCACCAGCAATGGAAGTGGCAAGTGGTCACAGCTTTGATCAGACATGACCATGTGATCACTTTTACGTACACAAGTAATTTTTCTTCTATGAAGACCTTGACCAGAGTCAAATGAAAAATAAAAATTAAAGGAAAAATCACATAAGGAGATGTTCCATAATCATTTACTTCTGCTAAAAGCTTGAAGGATGCAGCTAAGAAAGCAAAAACAATTCCAACACAGCATACAAATAGGCTAGCATATTAAGCTAGTCAGGAATGACTTTCTACAACAAACAAGATGAAGCCTGAAACACTGAGGAGCTTGCTGAGTAAGAAGATGTAAGGAAGGTGGGGCAAGTGTTTGAAGCGGGAGGAAATTTATTACAGCTGGGTGGAAGGGTCGGTAGTGGAGAGCTCAGTGGTCAGGGTCCATGCTGATATGATACAGTATACTACTGCTCCCCATTACTTGCTTGCCTTTTCACTACGACAAAATTACACATCTCTACTTGCTGCAACATTTCTATAACTTCCTAGAGGAGGAGCAGACTTCCCTGCCCATTGACGGCAGGTTTGTGCCAACCACCTGGAAGGGCATGTGACTATTCCAGTTCTAAGCAGAAGCTCTAAAAGTCTTGTCTTGCTTCTGCCAACTCTTTTCTCTCTGTTTCTAGAACAGCCTTCTCCAGATGGGGCTGATCTTTCAGCCTGGAATCATGAATGAAAAGGCAGCATGGTCAGACTTTGGTTGATAATAATGGACCAACTGGAATAAATGTGCCACACGAATGCAAGGTGGTAATAACAGGGGAACTGGGGAGGGGGTGTGGAAGAAGAGAGAATATAAGAATTTTTTGTAGTTTTTGCTCAACTTTCTATACACCTAGTATGAAAGTGAAAGTCGCTTAGTGGTGTCCAACTATTTGTGACCCCATGGACCACAGCCTGCCAGGCTCCTCTGTCCATGGAATTCTCCAGGCAAGAATACTGGAGTGGGTAGCTGTTCCCTTCTCCAGGGGACTTTCCCAACCCAGGGATCGAACCCAAACCTAAAACCCCTCTAAAAAAATAAAGTCTATTGATTTGTTTGAGAATGACATGGATGCAGATAAGAAGCTGAAGAAGAGTCAGAACCAATTAGCAGCTACGCCACAGTATGAGCGAGAAATAAATGTTTGTTGTTCTAAGGCACTGAGATTTAGCAGTTGTTTATATGGTGCATAACCACAGTGAAGGGAACTTAGAGAAGTCAGAGGGGCCAGAGGAGACTGAACTTTGCACTTTCCGCAGTGAGGAGATAGGAAAACGTTCAAGCTGTCAGTGGCATGATCGAATTTCTGTTTTCTCCAAATTCAACTGTATGCTTTCAGTTGGCGAAACATGAGCATGCATGTTTATCTCTGGGTGCATACCATCTGAAATAACTATAAAGAACCCTGAAAAGGCAAAAACCTTAAGGAACAAAAAGAATAAAAGAGGAAACAGTAGGCAGGAAAAGGACATGTTAAATATGAAAATAAGATGCAAATTACTATTTTAACAGAGCCAAGGAAGCTGAAACCTGAGTCTGTGGAGGAAGAAAGTAAGAAACAAACCATTCATGCCACAGAATCCAAGCAAAGCCCAGGAATCAAAAACGCCAGGTTCCTCTGAAGAGGTGAATGTGTGAGGCATAGGCCTGAAAAAACGGAGAAGTGATTGAAAAGTATTCATGATGAACAGTCAGACTTCCACCTAAGAGTCAACAGTCGCGCTATCTAATGAAGACAACGTGAACCACATGTGATTTTACATTGTCTTGTAGTGACATGAAAAAGTAAAGAGGTACAAATCCAGATAGGGTCATTTCCACATGAGGTCAACAGAAACACTATTGATGATACATTTCACATTCTTTTTTCATCCTAAGTCTTCAGAATCCATTGTGCATTTCACACTTGTACCATATTTCAATGGGCTAGCCACATGTGGCTAGTAAGTACCATACTGGATACTGGATAGCATAGCTCCAGAGCACGTGAACTTGGGGGCAGAGACACAGCAGCTGAGGGAAGCTGGGGAAGCGCTGTACCGAAAAGAGAGGGACTCAGTAAAAGTCTCCATACTGAAATGATGAGATTCAGGCCCACTGGGCTCACCCTCCATTTCCCTCTGGCTCCAAGCCAGTTTTTACAGTTTCTCCACTCCCCTCACTGGCCATCAGAAGATGGGAGAATTCCTTTCTTGAAAAACTCTTTAGCCCAAGAAAAAAGATTAAGTGACAGCAACATTTGAGCCTTTCCCCCAAAGATACAGTAAAGAAGTATACGAAGACTTATTTAACCCACACAAGACTTTCAATTAGTATTTTAGTCTTAAGTATGACTAAACATCAAAGGATCAGTAGGCAATTTAGGAAAGACACTCACACACAAGAGACCCAAATAAGCAGAAACAGAATTAAGAGGAAACACATATGTCAGGGAGCAGAAGAAAGTTCCAAGACTATAATTAATACTCTCACAGGCACAGGTATTGCCTCCCTGAAACAAAAGCAAGCTGTTGATGAGAAACACTAAGAAAAAAAAAACAATGTACATTTGGAGAGGAAATTATGAGATAAGAGATCAGACGAGGAGGCTGTATATCCAGACAATATAAATTTTACAAAGATAGAAGAGAAAATTTAATGTGGAGAAATTATCAAAGATATCATACATAAAACTTCTCGGATCAAAGAATCTGTGTTTCCAGTTTGGAAGGCATCCTAATTACCAGGAAAACAGATGAAAGGAAAAGCTAAGCCAACACACAGTGTCCTGACGTTTCTCACTCCCGGAATTTAGGAGGGGAGACACAAAATTTCCATACCAGGAAGTATCACATCCAAGCATTGGAAACGGGAAAACAAGATTTTCAGCGTTCTAAAGGAAAATAATCTATCTTAGAATTTTATATGAGCCAAGCTATCAATCAAGGGCGAGAACAGAATAATGCCATTTTCAGACAGGAAAGGTCTCAAAAAACTGCCTGGCTTTCTCAGGAAATGTCCGACAGTTATGTTATCCTCAGTGGAGGCAATAAAAAGAGGAATTCACAGAATTTGGGACATAGGGAATCCAACACAGAAGAAAGTTAAAGAGACCTCACATGATGATAAAGAAGGGAGAGCACATGACAACAGCCGTGTAACAGGCCTGAAAAGCAACATGGCCAGGTTCGAGCAGGGGAGAAGAGGGCCAAGAGAGCAGCGGATAAGAAAAAGGAAAGGAAAGCTGAAGCCAATACACTGAATATAGAGCTCCGAAATTGACAGCGTTCACAAAAGGTCTGGAGCCTGATCCTTTTCAGTGCACAGGGAAACAAGTAAATAAAACTAAAGAAACTTCACTTTAGAGAAACCCCAAAGTTACACACATACAAAAGGAACTGTAATCATAGTATATACTTTGTGGCAACTGAATTAATGGCTCCTTTCCTTTTGTAGGAAAGTGATCTTTCCTGGTTCAGATTCTCAAACTATCTCAAAATGCCTTTTCCAGCCTTTCATTTTGGATCTTGTTATGTGTTTATTTGGTGTGCCCCCCATATTTTAGAATGTTCCTTCATTCAACTACTTATTTAGATTTCTTCTAGCTCCCCACATCTACTGCCACAGACCAGTTTACCCAGTTATGTTGGAATGCTGGTCCCGGATGCCCAAACCGCTTCTCTATGCTCTTCTATAAAGCACATCCAGGTTCTTTCTGTCAAAATGAATCCCTCTGTCCTCTGTGTTACCAAAGCTTTGTTCCTACTTGCAGTGTTTGGGCCAGCCAGCCTGGCATTATCTACCTAAGGCTCCCTCCCAGGAGACACTGATCAAACAGGAATGCCTGTTTCCACACCAGCACCCGGGCACTGCTGTCCTAGTAGTGGAGGACCAAGTCTGTGCCTTTTTCTGGGATGGGACATCACCACTCCTTTGGTACCTTGAGGTCAGTCTGTTATCTTGCCCTTCAAGTTCCCGTCTTCTGTGACTGCGGCCTCTGGCCACCTACCTTCTCTCGGCTCATTTCTGTACTGTTCGGAGCCGCTTCTCCTGTGACTCCCTGCTCCCCTAATTCCCAGACCTGGTCTCTAGTGCCCCTGGGAACTACTTTCCCACGCTACACCAATTTCTATCTTCCCATTTCACCTCAGACTGCTCATTCCATCTTTCCTGGGGTCTCCTCGATGCATACTTGTGGCATGACTTTTACCATTTAAAATTAAGAAAATTTACTCATTCTTCTGTTTCATCCACTAGACTTTAAAACTTGAATGCAAAATCAGGATCCTAATAATCCAAAACAAAATAGTCTGTCAATAAACATTTACTGATTCCAACCAATGTAGCATCACACAACCAGGTATTCATAATGATAGACTGCCCAAAGATACCAGCCTCTTCACTAGCTTTTCTACTATAACTTCATGGCTTTTTCATCTCCCCTATGCTCCTTTCATTTATCCATCCTTCAGTACAAACACATTGTGGTTAGAGAAGGGAAATAAGAGAATGAGAGAATGTTGACCCCACAACACTAAAGAAGGAGACGGGTGTCTGGGAAAGTGGATGGAAGAAAAGGACAAGAAGGTGAGCATTTCACTAGAAAACAGTGTCACGGTAAGGGAACCTTTCTGTAACTGCGAGAACACGACTGAGCGACTTCACTTTCACGCATTGGAGAAGGAAATGGCAACCCACTCCAGTGTTCTTGCCTGGAGAATCCCAGGGACAGGGGAGCCTGGTGGGCTTCCCTCTATGGGGTCGCACAGAGTCGGACACGACTGAAGTGACTTAGCAGCAGCGGCAGCAGCAGGAAAGGAGCTGTGATGCAAAACATTGAAAAGGGCTGAGATAAGGGAGGCTGTTAAGCATAAGAAGCCCAGAATGAGTGGGGAGACAAGCAAACAGAGAGCAAAGACAGGAAACCTTTGTAAGTCTGTGTGGTATAAGTATGTGGGTTCCACAGGCAGCCAGACTCAAGAGCACCCCAAATTATACCCATGCCACAGCTGAACTTATGTCCCTTTTATTTAATTCTAGTGTACCTTGACACATTTTTGTACAGTCTTGCCATGGTCCATACGGGTCCCATGTGAATAGATCACTCTTCTCTTCCACGGGGATATTGAAGGAATAACGTACATCAGGGTTATATAGATTACCCACACACAAAACCTCAATAAAAATACAAAGGGGTACATAATCAATTCATAAAAGATATATTCTTAAAAAATATCACTCTGTGTTGAATAATAAATACAAAGCACTTACTTAAGCATCATATTTTACTAATATGATTAAAACTGTCTTAGTAACAACTACTAAGAATTTACCTGCAAAACAAGCTCTTCTTCCAGTCGATCAGTACTATTAATCCTTTCAATTGAGTTGTTTGAACCACTGTATTCAAAAATAGCTCCTTGTACGTTGATTTCCCTTTTGGACATACTAACAACAAAATTCCCATTCAAAAGAAAATTCCCTTGAGTGTCCGATAATGCTGTAAAAGAATAGTGCTCATGAAACAGCAAAACCAGTCAATGGTCCAGAAACAGTTTTAACTTTTAAAATTCACATTCTTCTCTTCTGCAGTTAGAGAATATAAATATAAATTAATACGGAGGAAATAAACTTTATTTTACTATAAAGTGGTATCTAACCCATAAGCAGCGAAACTTTAGCATATCAGCCAAACCCATGAAAATACATTCACCCTATAATTTTTCTTTCTGAGAAGGTCATCTTCCACAAAGCATGCAGCACCAGGAGAAACATATAGGAAGCGGAAAAACAGAGAGAAGTCATGCAGACAGATCAGCTAAATCAATCCTGGTCATCCACGGGGAGGAAAGAAAGGGCAGCCAGGCTGCTGTAGGTCCTGTTTACCTTGGAAAACATGCACAAAGCTTCAGCATCCTAGGGTCAATATCTGAAAAGCCCATGCCGCTCCACTCCTCCCTCTGTAAACATCTGGATCTTTTTCATGGGAGGCACTCATCATTGGTCACGCCTGTGTGAGTGGCTGCTTTTTCAGAACCCTCCCACTGCCCCCTCTGTTCTTGCCCCTGGTGATTCTTGCTCTTTCCCATGGATAAGTATTAATATCAGCCTATCAAATAAGTATATGTGTGTCTATCTATATACTAATATTTACATGTGTATATGCATATGGAACAGAGTATGTAGTCATAATCTGTTACTTTTGTAAATACAAAATTGCATGGTGTCCACAGTGTTGTGGTAGTAAAAAGACCACAGGCCTTAGTACAGCTGATTTAAATTCAAATTGTTCCAATTAATTTCTATGTGATCTTGGATAAACTACCTGCTTTTTAAGTTCATAATAGGAATAATAAAAATTCCCAACTCATAGGCTTTATAATTAGAATCAAATTTGGAAAATGTTTTTAAAGTGTATAAATTGTAAAGCATTGTGTTGTTAGCTTTAAATTTTTGAGAGGGTGCCTAATACTTTAAATTTTACACTAATAAAACCCCCATGTTAATTAAATACATCTTTGCTGATTTACTATACTTCTCAGTGGAATAATCTTTTTGGAAAACACTTATTTGGTCTTCCAGGAAACCCTATCCAGAGCACACAAGTTACCATGACTAAACTTAACAAATACTACACACCTTGAACCAATGCTGAAGGGAATACTACCAAATATGTTTGCTGATTCTGTGTCTTTGTGGACTATTGTGATTGTCTTTATATACTACACTGAATTCAGTGAAGAACCAACAAAATGAAAATCACGCTGCAAAGCTGCACATTATCAGAAGTGGACAGGCCTGTTTAAAGGACTGCCTGTTACACTAAAATTAAGGGAAATAAACAAAAACTTTACTGAGAAAAACTATATACATTTCATTATTTTTAGTTACCAAAGCAAATTACAAGTCCTTTCTAAAGACTCCACATATATATTTTGCCCCCCTATTTAGATTTTGATATTTCCTTTAGTAGTTCTTTTACAAAGTGTACTGATATTTTAGTAGTGAACATTTCTAATCTTCAAACTTAAGCAGAACCAAATATCTACATTTAGATCCTAAGAGAGACATGATAAATTATCTATAATATATATGGCAAATGTCTATGCCAAATGATAAATATGGCATATATCTATGTGTATGTAAAAGAAAAAGAAGTGTAACTACACATAAACAGTTAAAACATTTACATTTGATTTTCTTTAGGAATTGTTTTTTTTTTTTATAGAGGTGAAATGAACAAAACCAGAATTGAACTGAACAACTTGATGGCATGTAGTACATTCACAATGTTCTGCGACCTCTACTAGTTTCCTAGACTTTTTCGTCACCCTGGAAGGAAAATCTGCATCCATTCAGCGGTTGTTCTTTCTACAATTGACTCTATAAAGCCAAATATAATTTCTGAAATGGGCTGTTCATTACAGATTCAGATTCCCAATCAATTCAAAGCATTGATTACTTGAGCCAATATTTCACATTTCATTAATGTGAGGCAGGTGTTTTTTCATTATCAGCTTTATATCGCCAGCTTAGTGAATTACATGTAAGTCAATATTAAGGTATTTATCAGACAGAAACAAGATTTGTAAAGCATTCTTTTCATCTCTAGACCTAAGTGAAATGCTTTAAACCTATAAGTCAATTTCCAAAAAGTAAATAACAACTGAAATGTATACTCTAGAAATGGCTAAAAGACAATATATTAGGACTATGTTCATTAACATCAAAAAATATAAAATTATAGTTCTCTTTCTGTAACATAAGAACAATAAAAATACAATCACAATAAAAATTGTATTTAAAGACTTGTGCTACATGGTAAAAACATTTAAGAAAAAATTTTAAAAACATTTCCCTTCCCTGGTGGCTCAGATGGTAAAGCATCTGCCTACAATGCGGGAGACCCAGGTTCGATCCCTGGGTTGGGAAGATCCTCTGCAGAAGGCAGTGGCAACCTACTCCAGTACTCTTGCCTGGAAAATTCCATGGACAGAGGAGTGTGGTAGGCTACAATCCATGGGGTTGCAAAGAGTCAGACAGGACCGAGCAACTTCGCTTTTTTTGGATTGGGAACACGTGTACACCCGTGGCGGATTCATGTTGATGTATGGCAAAACCAATACAGTATTGTAAAGTAAAATAAAGTAAAATTTTAAAGAAATAAAGAAAAAAAAACATTTAACCCCAATGAGGTTTATAACTAAAGAACTGTATTCTAACTACACACACAACTTTAACTGAATATAACCTCTGGTTATCTAAAACACTCTCATGGGGAAAAAAGCTTAATTTGTCTTCCAGAATTTAATTCAGTATCTTTAACACAGGATATGGTAATTCAAAAAGAGAACACATATATGGAGTCAGATGACTTGGCTTAGTCTGAGCCGAAACTGCATGTTTATTCAAGGGGCTCTTCTTGCCTTCCAAGAATTTACAACCACAGACCTCCATGAAGCTGCACACACTGGCTGCCATTTAACTAAAAATGTTTACCCAGGTAATTGTCATCTTCTGGTTTTCCAGAATAGCTGTGCTGAAGAATATCAATGTTTGTTGCTCCTGGGGGAATCTTTACAACCACATTATAACCTGCAATATAATGTTATACATGTTAACTTTCACAAAAAGCAGATGGCCCAGAGGCTAGCACTGCTGAGTGAAAAATCTGAATAGTATAGTCAGAATAAATTTCATTTTACCTCTGAAAGATGATATGTGCATATTCTTTTTGAATCAATGGCTTATACAAATTACTAAGGATTAAGAAAAGGTGGTTGTTGCCTAGAAATACACAGTTTGGGATTCTTACGGTGCACTATTACTTTTAATATTCTGAATACAGAATAAAAATGAACCTAGTAATTTAGCTCCTGAACTACTTAACACACATATTAATTTTTAAATGTGACCAATACTTTTACATTTTATACTTCCTAATGGGGAAAAATATAGGATTCCAAATGCTATTCACAAATCCGGGAGATATAAAAATAGCTGACCATTGCTAGATGTTTACACAGACTCAGTGAACAGCAAAATAGTGAATGTTAAAGAGGAATATTTTTCTTAAGCTTTTAGGTTCCAGTGTAAGCAGGAATCGCCATAGTTATCCCCTAAATTTTACATTATTTTTAAAAGTCTACTAACAAATTGTCAAGAGAAAAGTAAAAAGTTTACTCTAGAGAAATGTTTTATGAGACCAAATTCAATAACACTGGCACTTCTCAAAATGTGAGGAAACACTATATCAAATATACATTACATTACATATACAAATATACATTAAACAAGAAACATCTTTCCTGCACTAAAACCACTCATGTCACATCACTTCCCAAATACTCTCAGGTTTTAAGTCAACAATTAATTCTGCTCTAGTGATATTATTCTAAGGTTTTCCTTTCTCATATTAGGATTTTCCTCTTTCATTTAATATAAAAACAAAAAGAGTTGAAATTTTTCACATATATTAAGTCTTATAAATATGAAATTAACTTTAGAAGAGGAAGTTTTGAAAGAGGTTAAGTCTCATATGAGATTATCTTGCGTTTTCAGAGCAGCTTTATTTATTTATATCTAAGATTTCACATTTAAATATAAGGTGATAAATGGTATGGTTATTCTGTATACATTAAATGCATACTGGTTGTAGATATAAGCCTACAAAAATAATTTGACTCATGATTCTTTTTCACTATAAAATGTTCCTGCCAGCTCCACTATTTATGACTTTGCTATGCTTTTCAAGAAAGTATTCCAAGGCATTGCAAATGTGACAAGATGAAAGCTATCACTAGGGGGCAGTAATGTGACAAATGCTTTTCAGAATCTGCACAGGAATTTAATATTTTTCCATTTGCAAACTGATTAATTCATAGCACAATTTTAGCAAGGTTAAATTCTAATTTGGTGCATTCAGCTTTATATAGCAAAATTACTTTTCAGTGAATACAGACCAGACTTTGATAAATGTGTGCCACTGGTGATAAAAAGAGATCAAATATATATAGGTCCCAAGAAACAAAGAATCATAACAACTAGAAAAATAATGTCGAACCAACTAGTAACTTAGATGCATAAGCATGACCAGAGTAGTAAATGTTCTACACTTTTCATATAAATATAGTGTTCTAAATGACACTGTTTTAATTGAAGCTATTCTTACTAACTTAAACAACTCTGTTCAAAAACATGTGAATACAGCTTGAAGCTGAACAATAAAACTATAAAACATACATCATTTATTTTGCAACTAAAGTTTTAATGGGTTGATTTTATTACCATAAAAATAAAAAACGTTTCAGAGAAAATTTAATGGAAAATATCTGATATATTCTCATAAAATTTTTCAAGAAAAATGAAGCCATGGCCAAATATCAATTATATCTGTAATCCAGACTTACTGAAAAATCAAATGTAACAATAATTAACATTTAAGTTAATGGCTTCATCCTTCACCTTCAATCAGTTTCAATATATCATCAATAAAAAACAACAGATAGGCCAGATCACTCACACAGAAAACATGTGGTTCAGATGATTAAAAATAACTGAAATCAAATTTCCTGGAAAGATTATAAACATATACAATATAGATTACAGAAGCAGCAGTAAAAACACTTCATTAACTGGTATGACAGGGAGACTATTTACACATCATTGTCAAATTGTACTGGATTTATTCTAATAAATGCACCTAATTTTTTTTTAAGAATTAAACTTGTCTTAAGCAGGTAAATTCATTCATTCAATCATACAACTCTTACAAGATTTAATTAATCATTTTGAACTAAAATACAGGATAAACAATAACAAACCAACACTATTATTCCTTAATGATATAGTCCCATTATTATATCCAAAGAGAAAACTGGAAAGAAATGCAGAGCTCACCATAATGTGCACTGTTGAAGACACCTGCCATTGTCCTGCAAGAGGAGTTATCCCCACCACACACACCACATTTGTCTCTCCTGGCCTTGGAGTTTAACACATGATCACAGCCAGCTTGCTTCAAAATATAATAATTACAGTCAAGATTATTAAAATGACCAGTGAAGCAATAATGGGGCTTTACAAAGTTCTTTCCAAAAATATTCTTTCAATTAACAGGAAATTCAATACAACAGGATTTTTTCAGGATATCTAATGATCTTGTTATATGTATACCAGTATTTTCACACAGCTGTTCACATGGTTGAAAAAGCACTGTTTTTTAAAGGATCATCTACATACTTCCTGCATCAAAATCACCTGGTGTGGGATTTAAAGATAGATTCTCAGATGTTCTTAAAAATCTCTGGAAGTAAAAAAACTAAGAATCCACATTGTAATAAATATTGACAGTGATTCCTATTTTGAATATTTGAGAGTAATTCTTTAAGGACATGTGATTCAAATGGGACAAAAAGTAACACACTATAGTAACTTCAAAAAGAGGTTGTTGATGATTTACTTTTTTTTTTTTAACTTATGACCTTAGAACTCTGGGGATAAACTGAGCATATCTGAAAGAAATAACTTATTTCCTTAAAATTAATATCCAGCATAATAAAGTGTTTAAGAAAAAATGAGTAAATAAATAAAGGTGAGAGAGAGTACACAGTTTGACCCAAGGCTTTGAAAGAACAAATGCAGCTCTTTTCCACACAGATGGTGCCCTCTGCATACACTGCAGTAACATTTAGTTCTTTGGAACACTCCTTTAAATTTAGTGATCAAGAGAGTAAGAAAAATTCATAAGCCTCATGACTTTGTATTTACAAGGTAAATATTTCCAAAATGAAAATTTCATCCAGATATTTTCTAAAAGTAATATGCATCTTTATGTTCAGACACATGTCATATTTTCTCATAATATCTGACTCTCTGGGTTTAACTTATATAAAATAAGTTTTCAGGTACCAAGTGCCCTTTTTCTCACATTTAAAAGTCAAATAAAGTTAAGTGAAAGTCGCTCAGTCATGTCCAACTCTTTGCAACCCCATGGACTAGCCCATGGAATTCTCCAGGCCAGAATACTGGAGTGGGTAGCCTTTCCCTTCTCCAGGGGATCTTCCCAACCCTGGGATCGAACCCAGGTCTCCCACATTGTAGGTGGATTCTTTACCAGCTGAGCCACAAGGGAAGCCCAAGAATACTGGAGTGGGTAGCCTATCCCTCTCCAGAAGATCTTCCTGACCCAGGAATCAAACCTGGGTCTTCTGCATTGCAGGCAGATCCTTTACCAATTGAACTATCAGGGAAGTCCAAAGCTCTTTCCAATCTGTAAGTTATTTTCAGTTTCTCTAAACATCTCATTAGCCCTTTGGGTGCAAGGCCTTTATCACCTAGGTAATAACAGATGTTTGGTTATAGGGAGAAGAATTGGTCCTATTAAGTCCCACTTAAGGAATGAGTTCACAAGATGATACTTATATTCTTTAGACAACATTCACTATCCTAGTTCTCAAACTCACCATCCATTGTTAGGATTTCCATCTGCAATTTACACGCTTTAATTCAGGGGCTCATCTGCTCTCACCTAAAATCCTGCCTGCCTGCATGTGTGCTAAGTCTTCAGTCATGCCCAACTCTGTGCAATCCTTTGGACTGCAGCCTGCCAAACTCCTTTGTCCATGGAATTCTCCAGGAAAGAATACCAGAGTGGGTTGCCATGCTCTCCTCCAGGGGATCTTTCCAACCCAGGGATCAAACCCGCGTCTCTTATACCTCCTGCATGGACAGGCCAGCTCTTTACTACTAGCACCACCTGGGAAGCCCCACTAAATGGCCTATCTAACTCCAGTTTCCTAGCAACTCAGTGCCTTCTGAAGATTTTACTTGCAAATCAAATCACATCTCTTGCTTAACTCCAAATCCTTGGATCTTCAAGGACTTCAGGAAAACACTTTGACATAACAACCATCAGCTGGTGGCCACCTCCAACCTTGGTCCCTTACTTCTTCAGCTTTCTAAAACCTTCTTATCCTAATAATTAGATCCAGACTCACACCCTGCATGAGCCTCCCCAAATCCTTTACCCACTTCCCCATAGACTAAGACATTCCATCTACAATGTCCGCATGCCGCCTTGCAGATAAGCCCGCAGCCCTGTGTGTGTGCCCATCTCCCCCATAGGTCTGCCACCATGTCAGAGGTGGGTGTTCTTTTCTATCTTTTCATCTCGGTGACTGGAACAGTATGCTGCATTCAGTGTGTGTGTGTGTGTGTGTGTGTGTGTGTGCGCACTCAGTCATGTCTGACTCTTTTCAACCCTGAGGACTGTAGCCATCTGGCTCCTCTGTTGATGGGATTTTTCAGGCAAGAATACTGGAGTGAGTTGCAATTTCCTCCTCCAAGGGATATTCCTGACCCAGGGATCAAACCTGTGTCTCTGTGTCTCCTGCACTGGAAGATAGCTTCTTTACCACTAGTGCCACCAGGGAAGCCCACATAGAAATTTGGTAAAAGTTTGTTGAATGCATATAGGAAGCAGGAGAATGGAAAGAGGGTGGGAGGATATCACTGTTTCCAACACAGAGGGAAAAAGTATCACCATAGAAGGTCATCTTCAAACTAGCAAAAGGACTTTGCATTCCTTGGGTCCTGAGACATCTTAGGAAGCTAACTTCATCCCTCATCTTGATTTTGAGCACCATAGGCAAAACAAAATCAGGAAACTCATCTTACTGCTTCATGAGTCACTCCTGATGACAAACAATAGCTCCTAACCATGTTCCTATCAGAGAAGGCAATGGCACCCACTCCAGTACTCTTGCCTGGAAAATCCCATGGACAGAGGCGCCTGGTAGGCTACAGTCCATGGGGTCGCAAAGAGTCGGACACGACTGAGCTACTTCACTTTCACTTTTCACTTTCATGCATTGGAGAAGGAAATGGCAACCCACTCCAGTGTTCTTGCCTGGAGAATCCCAGGAACGGGGAAGCCTGGTGGGCTGCTGTCTATGGGGTCGCACAGAGTCGGACACGACTGAAGCAACTTAGCAGCAGCATGTTCCTATAGACAGCAGGGTAGCAACAAAAGATGCTGCACTGAAACTCATAAGAATGTATATCAAATTGCAGAAGTAATATCTGGCTAGAAAAATAGAAGGAAAACAGTGTTCTGAAAGTCATGTTAAAGGCAGAGATTTTACTTACCCGACACAGGCCTTGAACACAGATGTCATTTGTTATCCTATAGACAGCAGGGTAGCAACAAAAGATGCTGCACTGAAACTCATAAGAATGTATATCAAATTGCAGAAGTAATATCTGGCTAGAAAAATAGAAGGAAAACAGTGTTCTGAAAGTCATGTTAAAGGCAGAGATTTTACTTACCCGACACAGGCCTTGAACACAGATGTCATTTGTTTCCGTTCCACAAGGAGTACCATCGGCAACCCTGTCCTTCAGCTGGTAGAAGCTAGTGGTTCCAGCCACCCGACAATAGAGTTTACAACGATCTTTTACAGCAACTGTAAGAAAAAGTCAAATTATGGTGGACACGAACACAGCTGTGTGTTCCTTTGTCTCAAAACTGTTCACAGCAGAAAAATATTCTAATTACTTACTCCCACTGTACTTTGGAAGCCACCTCACGTTAGGGGAGAGACCATTGATGTTGAAATGTTTACCATCAAAATCAGAGCACTGCTTCTCACGGAAGTCTTGCTTGCCTTTTGGACATGAATCAGTGTTACATGATCGAAATTTCATCCTGCGGCCCACACAGTACTTGCCTCCGTTTCTTGGCCTAGTCAAATTCATTACAGTTTAAAGCACATCAGTACAAGGTTATTTCTGCCATTTCATTCTAAAACTGTTCCTCTGGAAAACCACTGATGTCCCACTAACACTTTTTGTTTTTAACAGAAGTATGTAACATGATTGGGAAGCAACTCTGCGGTTAATGAACTATAGAAAATCCATTTTAACATGGACATTGTGGCCTTGAGGGCAGAAATGATATCTTACTCACGACTAGATTAACTAACAAGGAGCTAATGGTGGGGATTTGTTTATTCATTTTGGAGGCAGGGAGACATACAGAGTGAGCCCAAGATGATCACCAAGGAAGATGACACCATGTTGAAATTAAAAAGAAGTATATATGACTCTTTGTTGTTTATATCCTATGTATCACTCAGTTCAAAGAATTTCATGGTATCAATCTATAGACATCCAACTCCATTTCAATTTATGTTGGAAGATTAAAAACTTATATGAAGACTTTCAGCATAATTCAACTATTTTAAAATTCAAATAAACTAAGTCGTATTCTATTCATAGTATGTCATATTTCTGCATTAAAAATTCTTTATTTAGATCTATAATAAGAGAACCATTTTTAAAATTTTTTATGGAATCCCTAAATTCTTTTAAACAGTTTGGTGAGTAGGATCTGTGCTTCAGTACTTATTCAAGCTAAAGACACTGAAGGAACTATAAGATGAAAATAAAATAAAATAAAAAGAAAATATGACATGACAAATTATACCAAACAGTAAGAAATGGTAATAAAACTACCTATTTTACCCAGGAAAACCAAAGCACAGTTGAAAGCGGCCAGGCTCTTTCAACAAAAGCACAGTAAAAGTAAAAATGCCATTATATTACTGTCGTTATTTGCAACTATTTCTCAAATTTACACTAAATCAAAAAAGAAAGAAAAGGTCTGTCTTAACTTAAATTCTTAAAAGTATTTTACTTTTTTTATTTTTTTAAGGTCTGAATCTACCAAGATAGAAAGTAATATGGCTTAAAGTATTCCAGAAGTTTTCTGAATCTCAGAAACTTACAGACTGACCTCCAGTTTTAGAAGTGAATGAAACTGATGTTTACTTTCTGGTGCCTTGAGATAATCTTAATTTACAGTGACATAAAAAAGACATACTCGGGGCGATTACAGAGCCTGCTTGTGCTTTTGATTCCGCCTCCACATGTTCTTGAACAAGAACTGTAAGGTCCCCATGGTCCCCAATCGCCATCTACAGGACGTGTTTCCATTTCTTTATTTACACATAGCCCATGGTGGCAATGCTATGAAAGTAACACAAAAAGAAATGCTTCATGTGTTATCCAGTTAGGACATCACAGTAATAATAACAACAGCAGAAAGACCAGTAGAAGAAAATGCATACAACTTCAAGCAGAATGTTATCAATTCAGAAATGAAATTACATTTGATACCATTTTGTGAATATTTCCTGAGTATATACTGAGTAACTGGAAACAGATCAACAGAATGCAAAAAGGAACAGGAAATTTACTGTGCTTATAAGAGCTAGAGTCTCACTGGAGAGAGAAGACCTATACCTATGGGGAAAACTTAATAATGAAAAGTATTTTTGAAAAAGACGCAAACAAATATTTGATTAATGTGGTATATAACCATTTTTCTACCTTTTATGCAAAGGTATCTATCACTCTCCTACTCTTTTAGCTAACTTTCTACTCTATCTTACTCAAAGTCTCAAAGATCACTTTGTTTCCTGTTTTCATCAAGAAAGTGGAAATCTGCAAAAGAAGGTGTCCAAAATCTCCCAGAACCTCTTCTACACACCCAACACCCCAAATCTCCCACCATCCCTTATGCCCAGTACACAGCCTTCCTGCCCATTAGTAGACATGAAAATTCCAAAATCAATCCCTCCGTCGTGCACCTAATCTCATCTCCTCTCACCACTCCAGCAATTCTCCCATCCCTCCTACATCATCACTGTTCCAGTGGCCACTATATGAAAGCTAATCAAACTGTAGTCCATGCACAGATGCTGGTCTTTGGACTAGTCACTGTCCACTGGGAGAACATGAGTATAGAAGATGAAAGCAAGCATTTAGAAACTTTCAGAAGACTTAGGAGATTGTGACAGATTAATTTTGTTTATTGACGTTAATGATTATAATACCAGCTTATATTTTACTTTTTAGTAGTTATTCATTTATTTTCGTCTGGGTTGGGTTTTTGTTGCTGGTCATGGCCACCCTCTGGTTGTGGTAAGCAAGGTCTGCTCTTTGTTGCAGGGTGTGGGCTTCTCGTTGCAGTGGCTTTGTGGTTGTAGAGCACAAGCTCTCGGCAAGCAGGCTGTTGCCCTATGGCATGTGGATCCTTTCCCGACCAGGGATCAAACTACGTCCCTGCACTGGCAGGAGGATTCTTAACCACTGGACCACCAGAGAAGCCTTGTTTTATTTTTGATTGGGGTAGAATTCACACAACAAAATGTACTCTCTTAGCCATTTGTAAGTGTAGAGTTCAGTGGCATGAAGAACATTCACATTGCTGTGCAACCATCACATACAACTCTTTGTTCCACAAATGGAAACTCTGCACCCATTAAACCTGGCAACCACCATTCTACCGTGTCTATGAATTCGACTGCTCTGTATATCTCATATAGCTGAAATCACACAATATTTGTCTTTCTGCATACATGCTAAGTCATATCCGACTCGGTGCAACCCTGTAGACTGTAGCCCGCCAGCCTCCTCTATCCATGGGATTCTCCAGGCGAGAATACTGGAGTGGGCTGCCATGCCCTTCTCCAGGGAATTTTTCCCAAACCAGAGATCAAACCCTGTCTCTTAAGTTTCCTGCATTAGCAGGCAGGTTCTTTACCACTAGCGCCACCTGGGAAGCCCATTTGGCTTTCTAGGACTAGCTTATTTCGCTTAGCAATATGTCCTCAAAGTTAATCCATGTTCCAGCATGTGTGAGAATTTCACTCCTCTAACAATAGAAAAATATTCCATTGTATGTATATATCACATCTTCTTTATCCATATATCTGCGGATGGACACGGGTTGCTTCCACTTCTTAGCTATGCGAATAATGCAATTCTTCTGGATATATACCCAGAAATTTTTGTGTTAGGTCACATGTTTCTATTTTTAATCTTTTTGAGGAACCACCATTTTGTTTTCCATAGGAAAAAATTGGCTCACACTTGGAATGTCTTTCTTCATTTCATATTTACCATTTTGTACAATAGCATGTTTATAAATGACCAGAAATATTTTTTTAAAAAAGAATACTAGTCCTTTATAAGAGATAGTTTGAGAAGTACTCCATTCATTCTTTTTAAACAAAAATATCAGATCTCATTTCCTTCACCAGTTATTGTCCTATTTTTCCCTGAAAGAGTTGTCTTTGTTCACAGTCTAACTCTCTCCGCCTCTTCTCTCTCATTACCCGACTACAGCCAGAGGCTTTCACACCCCACCTTCCACGAACCTGCTCATGTGACATCACCAGTGGCCTCCAGGACACCATGGCCAGTGGCTGGTTCTCACTCTCTGCCTTCTTTGACTTATATGACATAGTATGTGACATAGCTAATCATTCTTCTTCTTTGAGTCACTTTTTCTTCTCTTGGTTTCCAGGACTCTACACACTCTTGGTTTTCTTTTCTCTTTAATGATTTCTCTTTTGCAGTTTCTTCTTTCTAACCTCTTAATGTCTCTGGGCTCAGACCATGGTCCTTTAGTCATCTGTTTCATCAATCATTCCCAGTCCATATCTCTTTCCTGAACTCCAAACTCTATGGACAGCTGCTTCCTCATTTTCGTTTCAATGTCTAATAGCCACTTCAAGGATAGCATATCCAAAGTTGAACCTGCCCCCTCAAAATCTGCTGAGTGGATCTCAGTTATTAGCCAAAGACACAGTCATCTTATCTCTTCCTCCTCTAAGATTCCATAGCTAATACATTAGCAAATGCTCTAGTTCCTTCAAAAACATATATAAAGCTGACTTTTAATCATCTCTTGAATTGGGCCACCAGCATCTATTTCACTCCAACAGCTCCCTGAGTACACCTCCTCCTTGTCTACTCTTGGCCCCTAGAGCTTAGTCGCAAAAGTTGTCAGAACAGCCATGATACTTTTTAAACGTAGTTTCAAAATTAAGTCAAATTAGGTGACTCCTCTGTCAAGTCTTTCAATTATCTCACTTTGAGTAACACAAAATTCTCCTAACACCTAAAAGATTTTCTAGTAGTTCCCACACACATCTCTCTCTGTGTCTGTCTCTCTTCACTCCACTCCAGTCAAAATTTCATCTTTGCTCTTCCGTGAACACTCTAGGAAAATTCCAGATTTAGAAGTCTGGCTGTTCCCTTTGCCTGGAGCTCAACTCCCCTGCGATGTCCTCATAGCAAACTCCCTCACTTCCTTTAAAACAGCTCATTAGGCACCTTCCCATAAGATCACCCTTGACCATCATATTTTAAATTGCAATCTGTCCTCTCCTACCACACAACATCTAATCCCTTTTCTGCTCTATTTCTCTTATTCATGATGCCATTATATTGTTTGTAATACTGCAGTATCCAACTAGAATATAAGCTCCAGGACGGGGGCAGGGATCTTGCCTCTTTTGTTCATTGATATATTCTGAGCACCTAGAATAGTATCTGACATGTAGGAGGCCCTTGACAAATTTTTGTTGAATGAATTAATCCTGTAACCAAGATTATTAGCAGAAAAAAAAATGCTTTGTACCCTCCATTAGGACAAATCATTTAATATGAGAAAGCCATATTGGAAGTGAACAAAAACAAAATCTCAAAATAGAACATACTGTGTGCATGTAAATTTTGTGGGCACCTTCCAGAAATGTTTAAATAATCCTGGTACACTCCCTTTTTATTTATTTCTGAGGGAACAGAGCATGAAAAAGAATGCTATGTTGTTCATCATGCAGTAAAATGAACTCATTGTCAGATGGGCTCAGCACGTCTACATGCAAATAGATTCACTATGAAAAGCGTTTAACAGACATCACCCATGTAAGATAGTCACAAGATAAAAGGTCTACAGGAAAAATTAAGGATATTTGTTTAACTTTCCTTGAATAACATGAGCTCTTAATACTCAATATGGCTAATGCATAGGGGCTCACTATTTTCAGTTAATTTTTTAAAGGGAATTTATACCTCACATGATTTACATTTTATGCCAAATGTCACCTCTACTTTTCATCTACATGGGTTTTAAAGTAGGTCTCGGTATCTCACCATATTTACCTGGATTTCAACAAACCCATGCTTTCCATACTGTCTCATTGGGGAAATAGTTAAGGGAGCTAATAAAAAAAAGATGCTCAAAATTGATAATAATTAGGATAATACAAGTCAAAATAAGAATTAAATTCTATTTTGAACCCCCTAGAATGGCTAAAACTTTTCACTTTCATGCATTGGAGAAGGAAATGGCAACCCACTCCAGTGTTCTTGCCTGGAGAATCCCAGGGACGGTGGAGTCTGATAGGCTGCCATCTATGGGGTTGCACAGAGTTGGACACAACTGAAGCGACTTAGCAGCAGCAGCAGAATGGCTAAANTATTTTGAACCCCCTAGAATGGCTAAAACTTTTCACTTTCATGCATTGGAGAAGGAAATGGCAACCCACTCCAGTGTTCTTGCCTGGAGAATCCCAGGGACGGTGGAGTCTGATAGGCTGCCATCTATGGGGTTGCACAGAGTTGGACACAACTGAAGCGACTTAGCAGCAGCAGCAGAATGGCTAAAAGTTTGTTAAGGTTAACAAAATAAACAATTGGTAAGGAATGCAGAGGAATTCAAACTTTCTTATATTGGTTGGTGAGTCTGAAATTGGTTGGTGAGTATTTTCACATACTTTGGAAAATAGTTTGGTACTTTCTTATGAAGTTAAACAGACACCTATCCTATAGCCTAACAATTTACTCAAGAGAAATACAAACATATGGCCACAAGAAGATTTATATAAGGATGCTCACAGTGGCTTTATACCTAAAAGCCCCAAACTTGAAATGACCCAACTATCTATCAACAGAAAAAATGGTAAACAAATTATGGCACAGCTGAATTAAACTGCAACATAAAGGAAGAAGCACTGATGCACACAATGATATGAATAAAATTCAAAAACATCATGTTGAACAAAAGAAGCCTGACCCACTAGCTCCTAGCCAAGCGAGAGTATACTAGACAGTTTCATCTACTTTAAAATAAAGAACAGACAGGAGATGGGGCAAAGACAGCAGACCCTGAGCTCACCTCCTCCTAAGGACACACAAAAATTACAACTATTTATAGAGCGATTATCAATGAGAGTGACCTGAAGTCCAGAAGAAAAGACTACAACTAAAGATATAAAGAAGGAACCACGACAAGATAGGTGGAGGGAACATAGTATAGTTAAGACCCACACCCCTGGGTAGGCAACCCACAAATGAAAGAATAATTAGAATTGCAGAGGTTCTCGCCAAGGACCCAGAGGTCTAAACGTCCCCAGCCTGGGAGTCCTGCACCAGGAACATGAGCCTCACAGTGTTTGGCTTTGAATGCCAGCAAGGCTTACTTTCAGAAAAGTCAGAAAAATGTAGGAAACAGAGACTCCACTCTCAAAAGGCACACACACACAAGATATCACATGCTTCAAGACCCAGAGAAGAAGCAGAAACTTCAACGAAGCCTGGGTCAGACCCATTTGCTGATCTTGGAGAGCTTCCCCAAAAGAAAGAAAGCATCTGGGACTCACCCTGGTAACACAGAAGCTGACAGAAGGCATTTTAGGGAGCTCGTCCCACCAGGAGGACACTGGTACTGGCAAGCACCACTTTCTCTCCTCCCGCTAGCTTGTTAGCATCAGGACCTGGCCCCACTCACTAGCTTGCTGGCACATATCTTGGGCCACCCCATGCCAAGCAATTACCTGGGAGGGAACACAGACCCATCTTCCAGTCAGCCAGTTTGCCATAGTACCCACTGAGACCCCAGCCACTCCAAAAGCTGGTCTTGCCCAACAGAGGGCCCAGGACCCAGCCCCAACCACCAGTGGATCATCGCTAATCCCAAGGTTCCCAGAGATTTGCAGCCAACCATCAGAGAAGACGCCACCCAACAGGGGCAGGTACCAGCCCTTGTAACCCTGGGCTCCAGCCATACCACCTGCTGGCCCACACTGACTCTGGGACCAGCAGGGCACTGAAGCCAGGAACCCCAGACCAGACTCAGCCACCAGTGGACCAGCATCAGTCTTACGGCTTCCTGGGCCTTAGTCTGCCCACCAGAAAACTAACACCAGCTCCAGGACATCCCAGGTACACAGGGACCCCGGAACCCAGCTCCATTCGCCATGGGCAACTACTAGCTCTGAGGCCAGATTCAGCCACTAGTGGGCAGGGACAAGCGCCTGGACTCCCTGGACCCACAGACACCATCCCTGGAAGTACCAAGGCTCCATAGCCAGCTGTGTAAAGGCCTGGCCCACCCATCAGGAAGCCATCAGAGGGCTGGCACTAGCTCTGGGACCTCTTGGGAACCTCAACCAACTGCCCTGGAATCGAGGTCCAACCACCAGTGAGCAAGCACCAAGACCAAGCCTCCACTGACCATGCAGCCAGCCACATCAGGACCCCATCAAATGTGCAAGTGGCCAGCAGTCTCCACACAAGACAGAATCTGGCAACCAATAAGACCAAGAAGACTGAAATCATATCGAGCATCTTTTCCGACCACAGCCCTATGAAACCTGAAATCAACTACAAGAAAAAATTTGCAAAGAAAAAAATAAGACACAGTGTGAAAGCTAAACACTGTTCTACTAAACCACCAATAGGTCACAAAGTAATAATAAAAAAAAATACCTGGAGACAAATGAAAATACAACAATCTAAAATCTATGTAGTGAAAGCAAATGCAGTTCTATGAGGAACATTTGTAGCAAAACAAGCCTACCTCAGAGAAGAAGAAAAATCTCAAGTAAACGTTACACCTAAAGAAACTAGAACTAAAAGGACAAATGAAACTCGGTGTTGGTAGAAGGAAAGAAATTATAAAGATCAGAAAGAGAAGAAATTAATAAAATAGATACAAAAAAATAGAAAAGATCAAAGAAACTAAGAGCTGATACTTGAAACAATAAACAAAATTTATTATTTAGATCCATCAAGAAAATAAGAGAAGGCTAAAATCTGGTGGCTCAGTGGTAAAGAATCTGCCTACAATGGAGGAGATGTGGTTCAATCCTGGGTCAGGAAGATCCCCTGAAGGAAGGCATGGCAACCTGCTCCAGTGTTTTTGCCTAGGAAATCCCAGGGACAGAAGAGCCTGGCAGGCCGCAGTCAGTAGGGTCTCACAGAGTCGGACATGACTGAAGCGACTAAACAGCAGCAAATCAATGAAATAAAAAATGAAAAAGAAGTTACAATTGACACCACAGAAACACAAAGGATCCTAGGAGATTACGGTGAACCGTTACATGCCAATAAAATGGACAACCTGGCAGAAATGGATAAATTCCTAGAAATGTACAATTTTACCTGACTGAATCAGGAAGAAAACGTAAAAATACCAGTTTATGAAGTTCACTAGTAATGAAACTGAATCAATAATTTTTAAAACTCCCTTTTTTTTTCAGATTTTATTTTATTTTACTTTACAATACTGTATTGGTTTTGCCATACATCAACATGAATCCACCACGGGTGTACACATGTTCCCCATCTTGAACCCACCTCCCACCTCCCTCCCCATACCCTGAAATAAATAAAAATAAAAACTCCCAACTCCTGAAAGTCCAGAGCCAGATGGTTTCCCAAGTGAATTCTAACAAACATTTAGAGAAGAGTAACACCTATTTTTCTGAAAGTGTGAAAGTGACTCAGTCATATCTGACTCTTTGTGACCCCATGGACTATACAAGTCCATGGAATTCTCTAGGCCAGAATACTGGAGTGGAAAACCTTTCCCTTCCCCAGGGGATTTCCCAACCCAGGGATTAAACCCAGGTGTCCCGCATTGCAGGCAGACTCTTTACCAGCTGAGCCACCAGGGAAGCCCATTCTTCTCAAACTATTCCAAAAAATTACAGAGGAAGGAATGCTCTGGAATTCATTCTACAAAGCCAGTATCACCCTGATAAGGAAACAAAGGTATCACAAGAAGGAAAGTTACAGACCAGTGTCACTGATGTACATAGATACAAAAATCTTCAACAAAACATTGGCAAACTGAATTCAACAATACATTAAAAGGATCATACACTACGGTTAAGTGGGATGTATTGCTCAATATCCACAAATCAATGTATGTAATAGATCACATTTCATTATCATGGTGAACCCAGTCACTTCACACCTTGTTGGCAGATTTAGAATGGAAAAGATGCAGTATGACTGACAGTTCTTCTTAGAGATACAATGTATTTAAAAACACGAAAACCAATAAAGTTCTGAAGGAACTTAAAACTTTCATTTATATTTATCTGAATTTTTAGGAGAAATGTATACAATAGTAAATCCTTAAATTTGGGAGTATTTCAGATATTTGCTGAAATACTTATAGCTAGATACATTTTTAATAACAAGACTATAATATGCTTACATTAAGTACATGTCCATGTAATTATGTTAACTATAATATCCATCTGCTTTATCTTGAAAAAAGGATAAACTATAAATTCTAATTCACTTGAAAACATACATCAAATAAATACAGCAAAAACATTAATTCAACTAGCAGAAGAAAATATGATGGTGAATAATGAAGAGTGCTGAAACACAGAGCAATCACACCCTTGGATAATCTCTTGATACAAAACTCACCCTTCGAGAAAACCTACCATCCCAGGACCACAGTTTGTTCCATCTGCCAGTGGCATGTGTTGAGTGCGACAGCCCTTGTGAACTCCTTCTGCACTGGTACACCAGAGACGCCTGCATTGTTTCTGCAGAGTAATAAAAGGCAGGCAAGCAAGAGTAAAAATAACACTACATCACCAGATCAGTTCAGTATCATGCACTGATTTATAAACTGATCCTAGATGCTTCCTGGTGTCATGGTCAGAGCTGGAAATAATCAGTAATAATCTTTTACTAGGGCCTCACTGGTGGCTCAGACAGTAGAGAATCTGGCTGAATGCGGGAGACCTGGGTTCAATCCCTGGATCAGAAAGATCCGCTGGAGAAGGGAATGGCTACCCACTCCAGTATTCTTGCCTGGAGAATTCCATGGACAGAGGAAGCTCTTTCCGTGGAGCTGCAAAGAGTCAGACATGACTGAACAACTAACACAGATACACATAATAATCTTCACTAAGTCAGTCTTGGTCATCAATCTTCCTCTAAACACATAAAACAGCAACATTTAGTTTTTTAAAAACTGGATTATCATCAACCACTGAACAATGGAAGAGATGACTTGGAGCGAAGCATTCAAAATTACTGAGATACTTTTCTCTCTTTGCAAGACATTTTTCTAAAGGATTTTTTTGTTGTTAAATATTGTTCACAAGCAGTTTCCAAAAGTCCCTTTTGATCTAACAGTGGAATGTATGAATAATGTGCATAGAAAAACTGTATAATGTATATTGGTTTCCTATTTTGTAAATATAATGCATACTTCCAATTTTTGAACACAGGGTTCTGAAGTTTTCACAAGATATGAAAATCCACAGAGGCTCACAGGACCTATGCCCAAGACAATCCCTTTCTTTCTTTGAATTTAAATTCAAAGTTCATTCAGTATCCAAGTCAGTATTAAAAAAATGTATTTTTTAATAAAAAATAATTGACGTAAATCTTCCCCTCTTCATAGTGGATATTTAAAGGCATAAATAACTGTGATTTTAAATTTAAGATTTTAGGAATAATATGTACTATATGCAGTATGCTTTGCATGTCCCTGTGCTCACTGTTAAGTACCTTTCATTTATTCATACATCCATTCATTCATTCATAAATAATTCATGTATTCACTCATTCAACAGTCCGTAAACATTCGTTTTTTTGGCTCCTATTATATGGCAGATCTGAACTAAATCCTTGGAATGTACCTTTATTTAAATGAATGAACAAGGTGAGATTCCTGGTTCAATGATCTTCACAATCTAGTAATATAGTAAGCAATTTAGCAAAGGTCTGCACAGGATTGAAAAACATGAAATGAGTATTCTGCTTGGGAAAGTAAGGCATGGACTTACCAAAGTACTGACATTTATTAGAACTAAATCCTAAATTTACCCCGAAAATAAGATGAAATCTTGGCTGCAGAGTCAATAAAAATATCAACTCAACTTTTTCAGAGGTCAGTGTTCATTCCAGTCCCAAAGAAAGGCAATGCCAAAGAATGCTCAAACTACCGCACAATTGCAACCAGTCTATCCTAAAGGAGATCAGTCCTGGGTGTTCATTGGAGGGACTGATGCTAAAGCTGAAACTCCAATACTCTGGCCACCTTATGCAAAGAGCTGACTCATTTGAAAAAACCCTGATTATGGGAAAGACTGACGGCAGGAGGAGAAGGCTACAACAGAGGATGAGATGGTTAGATGGTATTGCCGACTCAATGGACATGGGTTTGAGTGAACTTCAGGAGTTGGTGATGGACAGGGAGGCCTGGCGTGCTGCATTTCATGGGGTCGCAAAGAGTTGGACATGACTAAGCGACTGAACTGAACTGAACTGAACCTATGAAAAATCCTTGAAACCAATTATAAAGTAATGATTAAAGAAAACTAAACAGGTTCCAAATTTCATTCCTTTGTATTCAAATCTGTATTAAGTAAAATATAGTCTATGAAATTCTTGAGGTCTTTAATACAATTCATTATCAAAGCACTTGTATTATCTCTCCCACCCACACAACAACATCATTTGAAAATAACTATTTGAATGCTTTTAATTTTCATGAACCTGTATGTGACGCTGTTTTCTGACTGAGGATATTTCATAGGATTTTGTGAGAGTTAAAGATAATTTTTAAGTATCTAACAAAGTGAAAGGGAAAGTCACTCAGTTGTGATTAACAAAGAGTGACTCTTTGCAACCCCATAGACTATAGTTCTCCAGGTTCCTCTGTCTATGGGATTCTCCATGCAAGAATACTGGAGTAGGTAGGCATTCTCTTCTCTTGGGGATCTTCCCAGCCCAGGAATTGAACCTGGGTCTCCCACATTGCAGGCAGATTCTTTACTATCTGAGCCACCAGGGGAGCCCATCTAAAACAGCACCTGGCAAAGAAGAAGTATTCAATAAATTATAGTTTCCCTTTTTTAAAAAACCTCTTTCTGACAAACACCAAATTTTTCTAATATTTAAAAATTAAGATAAATTCAGCACACTACCTGTCCAAGAGAAAAAAGTACATTTTGAAATATATCTTAACTACAACTTTATGGTAGTTTTCAAACAAAAGAACATAATTTTCCTTACTAAATAGGGACACACTTGTGATCCAGGACCAAACATAAGCTCACATTGCTTGTTTACATCATACATTAATCCAGGAAGCTGTGAAGATAGATCGTATATTCTTCCATTTGGTTTGTCAAGGAGGCATTCCCCATGACCGGTGCTGCAACAACGACAGGGAACAAAATATTGTGAATACACATGGATGTATTTAAGTAGAAGATTCTTTACCACATTTTTCTGTAGCTCTGCACTTTCAAAGAGAACATCAGTATTTTTTCATAATTTAAAAACCAATTCACATCAAAGTCAACAAGAAAATCTCACAGTTTATAAAGGACTTATTCTACGTGTTTGTTCTCATTGAATCCCCACAACTGCCTTAATGGTAAATTTTTTTTAAGAATAATGAAAAATAAACAAAAATGCATCAAATATAATGTTTAAAACATGCATTGGTCACACTACACTTTTGGTCTGCTTTGCTATCCAACAGGAATGCCCTATATCTAATGTCCAATCTGTCAAAATGTAAAAATTAACATTTTCAGATCATCTGAGAAAGTTCGTTTATAGTTGACAACAAAATAAAGGAATTTCAGAGTGCTATGCTGTCTCTGTCTCAAATAGATTTTCTTAGGAAAAGAATATAATGCAAAGTAAAGAATGCCAGCTTTGGGACTTTGCATTTGAGTGTCAACACTTTCCGAACTGCATGGTGTGGACAAGTTAGTTATTCTCCCTGGGTTCTCAACTGCAAATTGAGAGTAGAAATGGCTG
Organism: Oreotragus oreotragus; assembly: GCA_006410675.1. NCBI lineage: Eukaryota > Metazoa > Chordata > Mammalia > Artiodactyla > Bovidae > Oreotragus > Oreotragus oreotragus. Next base: position 283,434 of record SJYX01013789.1, on the reverse strand, counting down.
CTTTGCAAATTGTTATTAAATGTATGATTTAATATCTTTAAAGGAGTTTGCAAAATAGTAGATGGTGGTAAAAATGTGTATTTGCTACTCCTAGTTTGTCAAGTAATGTATAGTATATAGAAAACTGTGAAAACGTTCAGCCATTCCAATTCAGTTAAAAGCACCCATTTGTTCAATTTGAAATAATTAGAAGAAATATTTTGGGGGGAATTTTTTACTGGCTAGAGGGCATAATAAATTTTGCCCCCCAAAATGAACATGTAACTTTTAAAATACCTATTGGCAAGAATCATATCACCCCTTTCCAAAAATAAGCATACCTACTGGTATTTTTAATCAGTGCTTCAGTCAGCAATCAAATAAAGCTATATGCCACCATGTACAGATCAGCAACTATGTGTTGTGCTTTTAAATCAAGTTCCCATACAAGGATAAATAACCATTGTTAATCATAATTAAGGGATACATTTATATACATATATTCCAAAAGATGGTTTCATTCATTCCCATAGTTCTCATAGAGATAGGTAAGTGAAACTGTATAAATATAGTAGAAAAAATCAAACAATATTGTGTTTACACCAAAAGATTACCTGGAAAGAGTTTGGCCTTGCTTTTAGAACAAATTTCAATAACTAGGATAGAAACACCATTTGGATAAGTTGGGAAGCAAGAAATGTAGGAGATGAAGAGGCAAGGCTAGAACAATCTGAATCTGAGCTAGCAATAGCCTCCAAAGGATAGGTAAACCCAGAGACTCCATATCTCTTTAGGGAACTATTTGGAATATTCATAATTTGACTTCAGCTATTCTCTGTCCTTCAAGGACACCTCAAACTTGAGCCATTCAAACTCCTCTCAAAATATTACTTAGCAGCTTCTGAAGAAATTTTAATACACAAGGAAGCTTTGATTCCCATTAAGCATCTCCCTAAGAAGGAGTTTTTATCATAACAGGAACCCAAATTTAAAAAAAAAAATGATAGCTCTTTATTAAATTCCCCACCAAAAAACATATAGTTAAGAATGAAATAATAAAACTCTTTGTCTTTAAACATCCATTTGTACAGTGGAAGCAAACTTAAATTTAAGCAATAAAAAACTCAACAGAGATTGAACTATTCTAAAAGAATACACATTTCAAACTTTATAATCTAATAAATGTTCAATTATGCAACTAAAGTAACACGAAACCACTTACTCTAGGAATTCAGTGATATATTTCTGACTACATTTTGACCAGGTCCAAGGACTTGTGTGGTAATTTAAAGTTGGAGCCATGACATGATACTGATGTTTAATTCCAGTTTCCTTACATTTAAAACTATCATCGTGTGGAACATTAAATCTAAAAATAAAAATAAACACTTAAAAAAGAATAATGAAATGTATACAACATTAGAAACAGATTTCTTACTTTATAATATAATCTAAAATGTAGATCAACCTGATTATATCAGGATTTATACTCTTGATCTCTTCATAAAGTACTGAAATGCTAGGGTTACCTTCATGTTTAGAAGCGCATGATGTTTAAGAAATAGTAGATTATAACTCTGATCAGTAGCACAGTCTGTTGCTTTGGTATGTTAATTTCAACAATCAAATTACTTGGATTCCAGCTCACCTCATCACAATATCAACACAGCATTCACATAAAACAATTATGATTTCCTACATGCATACCCGAGGCAATGTGCGTGGAAAGATTCGGTAAAGGCTCTACCACAGTAACTTCCAGACTATTGATTATCACTACAGAACTAAAAAACAAAAAAACTTCTTTAATTCTTAATTCCATATCACGTTATGCTTTCCACCTATTTCACATGAAACAGCTTAACTGCTCTTTCTGATTTATAATCATAAAGCGATGACTGATAGAAATGGAATAATAAAAACATTCCCAAATGGCAACCAAATCTTTACAAGGGCAATGACATTAAATGGTCAGCTGGTCAGCAACAGAGTCTACATATTTTTTGCGAATCCCAGTAAAAACTACATTTAGAAGGGATATTGAAACCACTTGATTCAGTCCTTACCTGTCAAAATTTGTACTTAATATCAGTGTTTTAATTGAACTACTTACTGATATTCTAAACACACCTAAAAAGTTTCTCAGGAAGAAAATAAAAGGTAGTATCTTTGCAAGAATACTGTACTAGTTAACACCCTTGGTAACCAGCAAACACTGCCTTCAGGATGTTACCGCAAGGCATGATATACCTCGAGCATGCTGCTGAACCTGCTCTGCTTCAGCAAACAACGTAAAAATCTGAGTATGCATTTGGTGGGTGGTCATGAGATATAATGATGCTACAGGAAACTGAAGAGGAACTAGTTTAATAAAAATTATCTCTGCCTGAAATTAATCCAGTTGAATACTCTAAGGATGTCAAGGCATGACCAGGAAAAGACAATGGAGTTCAAGAGAAGCAGCTCTAGCTTCAATTCCTTATTAGCAAATAACCAAAAAATCAAGAGTACTGTGGGTACACTGGGAATCATGTTTCAGAGGATAAATTTCTAGGGGTTTCTGACTTTCTATGGGAGCTTCACGGGTATCATGGGAAATCATGGCCTCCACATTCTTAGAGTATAAAACCCCAGGAAAATTTTTAATAATATAGAAACAGATAGAATTCCAAATGTTTACCAAAACAAAACAAAACTATAGATCTGGGAGAAAAAGTTTTAAGAAAATAGTTCAGTGATTAAGAAATTCCCACAGACCACATACTCTGTTGGGGCTCTGAGCAATAAAAGCAAGAAATGAATTGATACTACAAATATTTGGGGGAGTTCCCTAGAACCAGGGGACCCTACAGGCCCTCCCATAAGACGGTAGAGCACAGTACCTGGTCATGCATAGGATAACAAGGGATAGAGGCCAGAAGTGCTTGTCATATAATCCAATACAGTAAATGAAAGAAAAGAGTTCCAAAGTTCTAGTTCTTTGCTTAGTCTGTTGATCTGTGTAGCCTGTCTGACCTAACATAGATCACAAAAGAGCCAGAGTTAGCGTTTCAGGGGTTAAAATTACACTACTAATATTTTGTAAAGATATAAAGATGCTAATTACTCAGTTAAAGACAGACTTGTAGACATTCATGCAACGCTATGTAGAAGGCACACTACCGAGGTGACAGAAGGTACTTACACATGACCAAGCTCATGGGCTATGGTAAAGGCAGCACTGAGCCCATTTTCTTCACTAATAGAGCAGCTCCGTAAAGGATCACACAGGGTACCTAATTCTGCTAAACCTGAAAAAGTTCATGTTTGCATTTCAACAAAATGGGGAATAGCAGAATCATAAAGAAAGCACTAAAGCATTTATCATTTGGCATTACTAAGAAATAAATGCAGAGTTGACTGTTAATACTGCACAGATGTTTTAAAAGGCAAAGAAAAAAAAAAGAACAGATTGATTTCTCTGTAGCTGAAACCATATACTTTTACTGAAGCAAATAATCAAAAATATGGGATAAGCAAACAATTTTTTTAAAGACAGGAAAAGGAAAAGGCCACAGGAAGAATGAAATTTTAGGCCACGTTAGTGTTATTAGTAGGAAAGGTAATGAATGTCTAAACTGGTAACAGTACTAATAAAGAAAATAGTCCAGAACAATATAAATTATAAATTTTATTTAATTTTTTAAAGCTTTGAAGCAGTATACACTTATTCAATTACCATATGATAATTAAATGACTAAAAATATGTTAAATACTTAGAATAGTGCCTGGAGTTAATAGATGTTAAATAAAGCATGATAATGGCATAATCATTGGAAGCACTTGATTTTGTAACCATTTCAGCAGTGGAAAACGTATCACACATCAAGATCTAGCCACTCATTTAAATAACAACTTGCAACTGGAATTGCTGCTGAAAGACGATGACAACATGAAATGGCTGGACACCAAAGACAATAGTTACAACTGATATGGTCTTTTAATCCAGGATAAGAAATATAAAATAAATGCTCATTACAATATTCCATATTTCATCATCAAGTTATCATTCCATTTTACTTTTTAACATAACACCATGGCTTTTTACTATTGCTGTCCTTCAACATTTGCTTACAAATTTATCTTCTCTCCTATGATGATTCCTTCGATTAAAAAAAAAGATTTTCATATATACAATAATCAGTTTCTTACTGTAAAATCTTTCATTTAGAAATTTCTTAATATAAAATAAGCAGACATATTAGTTACTGTGTTTTAGGTCTTTCCTATTATGTGTACCTAAAAAAAGAAATAGAAGTTAACTAAACAATCTAAAAATACTGGGAAAAAGTCAGACTAATGAGTTCACTCTCCAATACATTTTTAACAAAAATGAAAGATGCCCTCTTTCTGACTCTAATGCCAAAAAGCCTTGCTTGGGCAAAGTCCCCACCAAAAGAACTTTTCCTTAGTTAGAATCAAGACCAAAGAAGAAAAAAAAAAAAAGAAAGAAAGATATTCTTTCTTTAACAGTCCTCTGAGAAAGAATGAGAGAATTATTATTTTCTTTAAGATTTTAAAATGCATACTGTATGGGCAATTTTTAGTGAATTTCATATTTCTCCTTTGTCAAAATAAGTTAAACTGTACACATTGCTTTTTAAGAATATGTGCTGTTCCCTTGCCTTCACTAGTATTTTCAATTTGCCTAATGGCTCAGTTCCAGTGTACTATTCATTTATAGTGCTGGGTATTTGAAATACAATATTGATTCCATTGGGTTCCCATGGTGGCTCAGACCATAAAAAATCTGCCTGCAATGTAGGAGACATGGGTGCAATCCCTGAGTTGGGAAGATCTCCTGGAGAAGGGAATATACTCACTCCAGTATTCTTGCCTGGAGAATTCCATGGACAGAGAAGCCTGGCAAGCTATTGCCCATGGAGGAGCAAAGAGTCGGACATGACTGAGTGACAAATACTTTAACTTTTCACTTTTTTCATTGACTTCATTACCACCAAAACTTTGCTTCATGCTAAAAGATGGGCAGGACTTCCTATAGCTCAGATGGTGAAGAATCTGCCTGTGATGCAAGAGACCCAGGTTCAATTCCTAGGTCAGGAAGATCCCCTGGAGGAAGAAATGGCAACTCCTTCCACTTAAGATGGATATATTCTAAGTTGAACATCTTAGTCACATGACATATGTGTAAAAATTAGCATTGCATATGATTAAAGATCAAGCTCAAGCATGTCCATTAGATAAACAAGGCTAACAAAAATCACAAGACTAACAAAAATCAAAGTGAATGTATAGCCTTATAGCACCAAGGAGTTGGCTGAGAGTTTATGCCTAGATTCACTCATTCTGATTCAGGGCTCTCTAAAACTGGGCAGAGATATTAACAGAATATACTATCACAGCCCAAATTTGACACAGATTCCTTGTGTCTGAAAGTGCAAGAAGCTGCACAAAGTCACCAATCTATCATCTGAAGAATAGCAACAATTTTTAACTTCCTTTGTAAAATATGCCCAGAGACTAAGACAATAATATTTGCAAAAGGGAATATAAGCAGGAAACTTAGTAACTATTGCCAGTATCTGGTATTTGTTATTAATAACTATTCTTAGTTTGTTATTTTTTCTACATATTTTAGAAGGGAAACTAAAATACTAAAACTTGGGTTAATACAAGTTGTGTAGCCTTGGGCAAATTATTTATCCTCATGTATAAAATTGGAATAATAGGTCTTCATAGGTTTGTTGTAAAGATTAAATGAGTACAGTCATGTTAAACCTTAGTGTAGTGTTTGATACATAGGCACTCAAATATATCAGCTATCATTATAATCACTGCTACTCTTGATTTAAAGGTTAACAAGACTACTTTGATGTGCATGGTCTATGTTTCTAGACATCAGTATGATTTATGTGCACAGGAGTAGCTGAAAACTGCAAAAAATGAATGGGGAGTGAATAACCCAAAATTTAGCTTTAAACCATTTTTAAAAATAGAAAAATATAGCAAATATATTCATACTTAACTTTTAGTATAAATATGTGAAAACAAGGCAAAGATAATCTAAGAAATACAGAACATATGTATCTGAGTATCAAGTCACTTCAGTTGTGCTCAACTCTTTGCGACCATATGGACTATAGCCTGCCAGGCTCCTCTGTCCATGGGGTTCTCCAGGCAAGAATACTGGAGTGGATTGCAGTACCCTCCTCCAGGGGATCTTCCTGACTCAGGGATCAACGTAAGTCTCTTACATCTCCTGCATGGCAGGCAGGCTCTTTACCACAAGCACCACCAGGGAAGTCTAGATATATAGAATAATACATCTAGATATATAAATATATCTAATTATATAGAATGTATCTACAAAGTTAGAGAGTAGCTTGCAAAGAGAAGAGATGAGGTCTGTTGTAAAAATTAGAGTGGCAGGTGCCTACTTCCACATTTGTGGAAGATTAACTTCTAGACAGTCCTTTTACCACAAAGAAACACATCCAGTAATAAAAACTACTTTTTAAATGAATACTGAGCTCATGATGTATGAGAACTATCAAAACCCCACACCTGCAAAACCTAAGATATATTCTCTCCCTGCTCATCTCATACCTAATAATGCATGCATACATACATATAAACAATTGTATCATGTGAGTGAAAGTCGCTCAGTCGTCTCCAACTCATTGCAACCCCATGAACTATACAGTCCATGGAATTCTCCAGGCCAGAATACTGGAGTGGGTAGCCATTCCCTTCTCCAGGGGATTTTCCCAGCCAAGGGAACAAACCTAGGTCTCCCGCATTGCAGGCGGATTCTTTACCAGTTGAACCACAAGGGAAGCCCCATATGATTTATATNAATTGTATCATGTGAGTGAAAGTCGCTCAGTCGTCTCCAACTCATTGCAACCCCATGAACTATACAGTCCATGGAATTCTCCAGGCCAGAATACTGGAGTGGGTAGCCATTCCCTTCTCCAGGGGATTTTCCCAGCCAAGGGAACAAACCTAGGTCTCCCGCATTGCAGGCGGATTCTTTACCAGTTGAACCACAAGGGAAGCCCCATATGATTTATATCATGTGCTAAATCCTAAACAGCAAGCAAGGAATAGTAAGAATAGGAGTTATTCTGAGAGCAAATACTGATAAAAGCAATATGATGCAGAGACTAAGAGCTTGCTAGAGGAAGCTTCAAAGTAGAGGATCTGATTCTGAAGATTCTGCCTTAAGTATAAGGGACCTTGGTTATTAACACCCTTCAGATTACAGCAAAAACAACTGAAAATCTCTCTAGAGGAAAGGACACTTTTTAAGCAGTCCACCATTAACCTTATGGATAATTTTTCTATAAATATGAACTTACATTTAGAGATCAGGAAACATACAAACAAGTAAACCTAGCAGAAAATTAGCAGACAACACATACTTGGTTATCAAATGTTTCAGTTCAGTCGCTCAGTCTGAATGACCCCATGAATCGCAACACGCCAGGCCTCCCTATTCATCACCATCTCTCAAAGTTCACTCAGACTCAACGTCCATCGAATCCGTGATGTCATCCAGACATCTCATCCTCGGTAGTTCCCTTCTCCTCCTGCCCCCAATCCCTCCCAGCATCAGAGTCTTTTCCAATGAGTCAACNCCTGGAGATATATGATAAGTTTGTTATAAATACCAGATGAAAAGTACACACGACCATCGGAAGTAGTGTACAGAGATATTGTGCCCTGTGGTTCAAGCTATTTTAACCTGTAAGGGAGAAAATTATTACAGGTCATGCTTAATTCTCTCTTGTTTAGAAAGATTTTACCCAAGGTAAGTTGGCCGCAGAGGATGAGATGGTTGGATGGCATCACCAACTCAATGGACATGAGGTTGAGCAAACTCTAGGAGACAGTGAAGGACAGGGAAGCCTGGCATGCTGCAGTCCATAGAGTCACAAAAAGTCAGACACGACTGAGCGACTGAGCAACAAGTTGAACTTAATAACTGTATGTTTCAGGAAAGTTTAATCCTTGTTTCTCTCTGCCCCGAATGTGCCCGTCCGTTCCGTTGATCCCTAACCTCTGCTCACTGCACGAAGAGTTCCACTTTTCTTATCAGAAATTTCTTGTTCATTTTGTCTTCATGTTTGCTTTACCCCCTCCTAGCTTTGGACTGTCATTATTTCATCTGCCTGTTTGTTTTCCCTTTGTGTGGGGGAATGGAAGTGCATTATTCTGGACAAAACCCTTCAGTAAAGGTCTGTTCTTTTCTCTTGCAGCTTTTGTTGTAATCATGTACAGCAGCACACCCCTGTCCCACTAGCTTCCCTTAACTTTAGCCCAAGACCTTTTACCATTTCCTCCAACTCGCTACCAAAATTTTATAGTTTTTGCTGTTACTTTTTAAAAGATGCTCATTTAAGACATTGTTAAGTTCTCCAGAATAGTCTCTCTTCATCCTACCTTTCTCTGTTTTTCTTTATTCCTTTATGCTACTTTCATTTTCTATCTGATTTAATTCTGTCTTTCCTCTTATTTGTACCTTCATATTCCTGCTTTTCTCTTTTCTAGAATTCTGGATGAATAAATTTCTTCCTGTGATATTCCTTTCCCATAACTTTTCTTGGAAACTCTCCTGTATCTTTTAACTTTAATTCCCTTTTACTCTTATTAAACTCCGCCCCTACCCCAAATCCATTAACTTTTCTTCATTCTTCAACTAAAAACCTTTCTTTCAGTCTATTCCAAACCCATCAGATGTTTGAATCACTTCCTCACCTCTGACTTTCTTCTTGACCTTCTCTCAACTACTTTCTCACTATTCTCTGCACTGAAATTGTACTTACCAAAGAAGTTCTAATGACTTCCTTCTGGACAAATTGAATGTTCTTTCATCTGTGAGCCTCATCTTTCCCAGCAATAACTATCCATAGGCCAGTAGATCATCTTTGAAATACTTTTGAAGCAAGATAGGCTTTTTTTTTTGAACGAACAAAATATCTTCTAGAAAGTGCATTGTTTTGTTTACTTTGCTTATGAGAGTCAGAGACAGCTTTCTGTTTGCATTTCTAATAGCTGTCTTAAAAAGTGTCTTGGCATTTTCCAGTTGGTTTTAAATGGTCAGAAAATGGCTTTCTGAGTGTGGGTAGGGTTCTTTTCCCTGAAGGACAGACTTCTAAGTCAGTGTTATTTCCTTCCCTGCTCCCCAACCCCCAAACACACACACAGTCTATTTCTCTAAATCTAATTCTCAAGTTATTACCACAGTTAGGAAATCTAAATAAATGACTTTGGAGAAATACTTTCTTTGGTCATTTTAAAGGTCATTTCCTTAAAACCACCCCAAACTCAAATTCAGTTGAAAATTAGAATTTTAAATATTTCTGAATTAAACTTGAAAAAGTAAAAACACCTTTTTACAATTCTAATTGATGATGAAAAATAAAAATACACTAGCCTTTAGGGGTCTCCATGAGTGTATTTTTTACTTTTTTGACTATTTTTATTCTTGATAAATGTTAATCATATGAGAGTAAAAATAAGAGTAAGACGTTCCAGTGATAAGGGGAAAAATGATATATAAGTATAAATGTTGCTGGTTTGTAACAAAAGCTTTAGAAGTCCAAGTTCAGGCTGCTGCTGCCTACTTTTCCTTGCTAACTTCAAGGGAGTGTAGTCTTAGACTTCAGTGATTACTTCGTGCAGGTTTATGTCACTCCTATTAACATTATTTAAATATAGCTTTCTTAATTCCTGACAACGGTGCTGAAAATAGTGTTTTGACTAGTTAAATGGAGAAGACAAAGAGACTGAGACAAAAGCGAGATATGCACTGACTGATTTATGTCATTTTAATAACATAATTACTTGATAAGCACTTACATGATTTAGTCACTGATCTTCAATCTTTCAGAGCTGGGTAATGAATTGCTGATATATCATACCAATGTACTGTCAAAAATTCAGAGCAATGCTGTATTCTGTGGTATTTCAGGAGGCATATTCCTGAGTTGTATCATTAAGTAGCTCATCATATAAAATAGGGGAGTTTAGAGAAAATATTTCATGCTTGCATGCAAAGTTGCTTCAGTCATGTCCAACTCTTTGTGACCCTATGGGTTGTTGCCTGCCAGGCCCCTCTGTACATGGGGTTCTCCAAGCAAGAATACTAGAGTGGAGAGCCATGCTCTCCTCCAGGGGATCTTCCTGACCCAGGGATCCAACCCACGTCTCTTCTTCTACATTGCCAGGTGGGTTCTTTACCACTACACTACCTGGGAAGCCACAGTATTTCATAGCAGAACCAGATTGTTTTTGAATTGGTGCTCTCCTTAATTTCTCCAGGCTGGATATATTTTAAAGTAGGGAAGAGAATAATGTACATTTTTTCCTAGTTTATGAATAATGAAAAAATTCAGAAGTGTGATCTAGTCAACATTCCATCAGGATTAGGCAACTGATTACATTTTCTAGAACATCAAGTCTAGGCACTGCCTTGGACTTAGATTCATCCCAAAGTGATGTGTCTTCCAATACCTGCACAGGAAGTACTAATCATAATTCTTAGAAATAAACATGCTAGTTAGTCTGCCTGCAGTAAATCCTGTCCTTAGAGCAAATTACCCAATGTGGCCCTGTCCAACTCCTCTTACATTGGTGAAGTCAGGTTTCAGTGATCATTATGGGCAGTCTCTAGGAGGTGAATGTCAACATCCATTTATTTACCAACTTTTTTTAAAATTGAGTGCTTATTTGATGCAGATACTCTTTGAGATGCCAGGGATGAAGCAGGGAGTAACAAATTGTTCTTAACTCACTAGGGGTGAGAGGTGATTAAAATTACAAGTAATTCCTGATACAGTAGGATAAGTACTACCATAGCTTTAATCCAGTGGTATAATAGGAACACACAGGAAGTTCATTTAGCCAGGTCTGGAGGTGCATTGGGATGGTTTAGAGGAGATGTCCTGAAGAAGTAGAGGTGAAACTGATATTTGAATAGTGAGTAGTGTTGGATAGGTGAAGAGATGGCAGGGAAGGGAGAATATTTCAGGAAGCAGAAACAGTATGTGCAAAGTCCCACTGGTGAAAAAAATGTGACTCATTCAGGGAGTGTTATATGGTGATAGGAGAGGAGTGGGGAGAAATAAAGATGGAGAGAAAAGTAAAGCCTGAATCATGACTAGCTTGTATATTCTGTTAAGGAGTATGGCATTTATTCTAAGCGTAATAGGGAGATATGTAAGTATTTTGAACAAAAGACATGTTTGTTTTAGAAAGATTACCTTAGTTACATCATGATTACCTTACTTGCTTCATTTCAGGTGAAGTTGGAATGGATAGAAATGGAAAGCAGGATTTGGTTGTGACATTTTAAATAATCTTTTAGGAAAAGATTTTGGTGCCTGAAATAAGGAGGTAAGTAGATTTGAGAGAGATATAGGAGACAGAGTTGATAGAATAAGGTGACTGGATATTGGGAATGAGAGATAAGGAAGAGAATAGAAGGACTCAAGAGTCTTTTGTAGGCAATTTGAAAAAAAGTGTGCTATTTAATAAGAGAGAACAAGAAAGAAGGGGTATATTTTGGGGCAGAGAAAGTGAAGTGAAGTTGGTCAGTCATGTCTGACTCTTTGTGACCCTGTGGACTATAGCCCACCAGGCTCCTCTGTCCATGGGATTCTCCAGGCAAGAATACTGGAGTGGGTTGCAATTTTGGATATATTGACTTTGAATGAGTATTTCAAAGAGGACAGGGCAATCCTATTCTTCTTTGGGGGGTTGCTAAAGGAAGTTTTTCATCAGGCAATTATAGAAGTAGTATCAAAAAGTCTTATCAGCATGAATTCTATATTTTAGAACTATTTCCCAAAGAAAAGCTGATTACTCACAAAATTAGAGCTGAAGTTTGGGCAGAGACTTGTTCTTAGCTCTTCTCTCAGGACTGGAAATGAGGGGTTTCATGGGTGAACAGGCTTGGTGGACAATGGAGTTTTGCTGCCATGAATTGCCAATGGACCACTTACTACATCTTGAAGGAACAGGCAGGTGTGTGCTGCAAACTTCAGGCAGGCTAAGGGATTGTCTGTTCTTGGAACAATAACCAGAAATGTAATCCAGTTAAAAACCAAAGAGGCAATGTATTCAAGGTAAAAATGGAAGCTAAGGGTGCATTGTGCACTTGAGGAGAAAGGAAAGTAAGAGTCTGATGTGTTACAAAATGAAAAGCATAAATAGATGAGCTAGGTTATCAAGCAAGAGATATGGAAGCTCAGAGCCCTAACATAGAAAGTAATGAGTTTGGTTTATAAGCAAATGAGCTGCTGTGGGCCTGTCCCAGAGGCTGACACTGAAGGCTGCCTTTTGGATATTCTCAGGGTCATGGTGCTAGATAGTCACGAGGTCAGCAGTAATGCTGTTATCTATGTCTTCATCTTAGGTTCCCTTTTCTTATAGGCCTGGAACCTCTTCAATTTGGAGGGTGGTTTTAGTGTTAGAACTTTAGGTTTGAATGCTTCTGCTATGGGGGAGTTACTTGCTTGGGATTTTGAGTTAGAGAAGGATGGCTGGAATGGAGGACGTTTGGGATATGTAAGCAAAGCTGGTGCCTAACTCTGAGGAGGATTGTAGTGTGAATCTTCTTAAAAATGTCAGGGTTGTGAGAATCCTTTAATGAGTGCCTGAGAGTAAAGTGTTGATCTGAATAATGTGCTCAGTCACTTAGTTGTGTCTAACTCTGGACCCCATGGGCTGTAGCCCACCAGGCTCATCTGCCCATGGAATTTCCCAGGAAAGAATACTGGAGTAGGTTACCATTTCCTGCTCCAGGGGATCTTCCTGACCGGAGATCGAATCCTATTCTCTTGTGTCTTCTGCACTGGCAGGTGGATTCTTTGCCACTGATCTGGATAATAGGTGGTAGTTAATAGCAGCTTCTTTTAATGGTCCATATGCTGTTCCAAGGAGCCAGTCTCTTGGGTCACTTGGCCCTAGCAGGAAAGCTCATTAACATTTCCCTTGACTGGAGGTTGGTTAGGTAGGAAACTAAGCTTTTGAGGTGGGGCTTTGTGATGATTGATTTTATGTGTCATCTTGATTGGGACACTGGGTACCAGATTAAACATTATTTCTAGGTATGTCTGTGAGTGTTTCTAGATGAGACTGGCATTTGAGTCAGTGGGATGGGTGGCACAGATTACCTTACTAATGTGGGTGGTCATTGGCCAATCTGTTGAGGACCTGAATAAAATGAAAGGTAGAGGAATGGGGGGTTTACTCTGTCTGCCTGACTGGTTGAGATTGAATATTGGTCTTCCTTGCCCTTGACTGGAACTTACATGATCCACCTTCTGATTCTCAGAACTACACTACTGGATTTTCTGGGCCTCCAGGTTTCAGACTGCAGATTTTAGAACTCCTCAGCCTCCATAATCATGCAAGCAAATTCCTTATAATAAATTACATATGCGTGCGCACGCACACACATCCTGTGCTTTGGTTTCTCTGGGAAATACAAACTTACAATGAAAAGCTCACCTTTGTCTCTCATTGTATTCTGACCTGGACCTGGAGGCATCTGCCTGTTGCCAGCAAACAGAGACAGGGTGCCTCTGCTGTCAGAGTCTGCTTTTCCATGGAGACCAAAGGTGAGTCCCAGTGGCAATGAGTGTCGAGCTTTGTGAACTGGGACCGTGCTGAGTGGTCAGACCATTAGAGCACAAGCAAATCTAGCTTTCTGCCCACACATCAGTTTTGTAGGCAGCAGAGAAGGGCAGGTTTGGATGAAAATCCACACAAATTCTTCTTTCTCAGGAGGAATGACTGTGGGTGACACATGCAGGGCTCTGACCAAGAACATTGGTGAGCATGGACTCTGCCCCCCCGGAGTTGACATCGGTTAATGTAAACCATTCCTTTCCCCTAAGGGCTATTTCCTTCAATCAGTTCCCAGCCATTTGGTCACCTCAGCATCCTGGCTTCGGCACTTCCTCTAAAGCGTCCCAAGGCACACTCATTCTGCATAGGATGGTCTTGATCACATTTAGGCAGAAATCCTAAAGGACACTTAATGAGCTTTCTTTCCTGTTTAGGAACCTGTTGATTTGGCTTTTGTGGGAATCTACTTTGGAGGAAATTCTGAGTTTGCTGTTGTCATATAATTGTGGTCTCTTGTTCCAGTGATTCAGGAGCTTTGACAGAAGGTGGGGGTGATTCATGGTGACAAGAGTGCCCTAGATGTATTTGGACGGTATCAGTGCACATTTAAGAGGCCAAATAGAGTTTTGGCTTATATTTAAAAAAAAAAAACCCTCATATGTCAAGCTGATATGCTTATTCTGAAAAAGTTCCAAAGGGATAAAATCCCATCTAACCACTATTCATTCATTTCAGTGTCTCACAGCTTTTAAATATCCTCAGATTTTTTTGTTACATGGGCAGGGAGCCATGTTTAAAGCATAGAATTAATTAGAATTATAAGGGATGATGGAAATTATAGTTTATTAGTTTCATACTGTTCTGGGGGATAGAAATGAAGGTCTGAGCAGGGAGAGCTCCAGACCTTATTCTTATCCTCATCACAAATATGTAGTATTAATAGCTTCACTTCCAGGTAAGATTCCTTTGCACGGTGCATTTCTTGGCTAAAAACAAAGAGTTTAAAAATCATTAGTGTACTATGGGCTTTTCAGGTGGCATTATTGGTAAAGAATCTGCCTGTCAATGCAGGAGATGCAAGAGAATCAGATTCAATCTCTAATTGGGAAGATCCTCTGGAGGAGGAAATGGCAACCCACTCCAGTATTCTTGCCTGGGAAATCCCCTGGACAGAGGAGCTTGGTGGGCTACAAAGACGTCCATGGGGCTGCAAAGAGTCGGACACAACTGAGTGACTGAGCATGCACACACACAGTATACTTTACTTTCTTATTTGTAGATGTAAAACCTGTTTCCTAGAGCAGTAATATGACCTGCTGAAGAACCCAGAAGCATTGACTCAAGGCAGAGTTTTAGCCTCCTTACTCCAGTCTGGTTCCTTCCTACTTGTCTCCTAAATTCTCACCGTGGCTCCAGGGACAGCCAATGGCCTGAGTGATCTGGTCTTAAGGCACATTAGAGATACACTAGTTCCATGCAAATTTATTAGAGACTTATGAAGAGAAAAATGTACTCATGTTAAACAAACCGGAAATTCTAACCAAAGTTCTATAGTTTTATCTAGCTTATTTCTCCCCACAATTTAAAATATTGCTAATGTGAATATCAAGCCTTTAACAAGGAGAAACAATATGTGCAGTTTCTCAAATGTAGATGACTGAGGAATCTTCTTTTCATGGAGTAACCTAAAGGGGCAAATTTTCCATGAAACACACCCTGGGAAGTACTCTATAAAAATATAAACTTATCTCTGAAGATACTGAATCACTGATAATCTAAAAATATTTTGGATATGGAATGTCTTAAGCAGAATGTGCTCACTTTGAATTGTATGTGTAATATCACTGGCTGACGGGCTGGAAGTTGAGAAGGTGGTTACCCAAGTAATTGCATAAAATAAATTGTCAAAAATATCCTTTAGGGAAATGTAAATCTGCCCATACTGCTAACTATATGGATGTTGTAGGTGATAAAGGGAGACATGGGCAGAGGAGACCACAGTCCCTTTTCTAATTCCAAATGTCTTCAGCGCATCATAAGTTCAACCATTACAGTCATTCTCTGGGTTACTGTACCATTATAATTACCAGTACGAAAACACTCCTTAACGTGCCACTCTAAAATATCTATCATTTTACCAACTTGGTTAATAGTCAGAAGAGAGAATACTGTACATAAGTTAACAGCAGAGGTTCTAACAGAAAACTTCTCAGATTTGTGTCCCTGCTTTGCCATTTACTGACTCTGTGATCTTTATAGTAAGCCCTAACTCCTCTGTGTGTCAGCTTCTTCATCTGTAAAATGGGGATACTCTTTTCGGAGTACAAGCGTAAGGTTAAGAAACAGTTAAAGATACTGAAGATACACTATAAATTGAACTGGACTTTCTCACAGCTGAGACTATTGAAAGATGATTAGAGTAAATGGCAACCCATGCCAGTGTTCTTGCTTGGAGAATCCCAGGGACGGGGGAGCCTGGTAGGCTGCCGTCTGTGGGATTGCACAGTCAGACACGACTGAAGCGACTTAGCAGCAGCAGCAGCAGCAGCAGCAGCAGAGTAGGGAATGGCAACCCACTCCAGTTTTCTTGCCTGGAAAATTCCATGGATAGAGGAGCCTGGTGGGCTACAGCCCATGCGGTCTCAAAGAGCCAGACACGACTGAGTGAGCATGCATGCATGCAAAGATGAATGTAGGAGTTGAGGTTGCTACCTGAAATATTTACAATGGAGAAGGGAGATTTGACAAAGTAGGCATGGAATTCCATGCAAGGAGGAGAACAAAGTTGGTATCTTCTCTCAGTCTTAAGAACCCAGCTCTTCTAATGAACTGATTGTATCTCTTGACTTTGTATTCCCATTGGACAGTGGACTTCTGAATGGCAGGAACTACACATCTTAATTTCTCATTCAGCTTTGTCTTGTTAGCAATTAGTATACTGCAACTTAACTTGTATTTTTATTGGGTGTTGAAATTAAATAGGTTTGGGTTGGAGGATGGATTTTTCTCAATCAAAATAATGTGATCATTATCTTGAAAAATACGAAAGAAAGCGAAGGCAGTGGCTTCTAGATTAAATCTGGTTGATCAAGCACAAAGTTCAGAAGATTATTTTCTGGTTTAAGAGTTGTGGAAGTGGAAGGAAGTGGAAGTGAAGTCGCTGAGTCGTATCCGACTCTTCGCGACCCCATGGCCTGTAGCCCACCAGGCTCCTCCGTCCGTGGGATTCTCCAGGCAAGAGTGCTGGAGTGGTGTGCCATTGCCTTCCCCAGGAGATCTTCCCAACCCAGGGATTGAACCCAGGTCTCCTGCATTGCAGGCAGATGCTTTACCATCTTAGCCTACCAAATAGAATGATAAGTAGTTGGGAGGATTGATACCACTTTGTAGATGTAAGGTAAAAAATATACTAACTCAAAAATAATATGAAGTACCTTTGTAGTCTAATCATTGTGCTCTGTGCATAGTTGCTTAGTAGTGTCCGACTCTGTAACCCCATGGACTGTAGCCCTCCAGGGTCCTCTGTCTATGGGGATTCTCCAGGCAAGAATACTGGAATGGGTTACCATGCTCTCCTCCAGGGGATCTTCCCAACCTAGGGATTGAACCCAGGTCTCTTGCATTGCAGGTGGATTCTTTACCATCTGAGCCACCAGGGAAGGCCATTGCCTTCATTCAAAATAATACCATGTGATAATTGTAAAAAAAAAAAAAAAAAAGCTTTATTCTTAAATGTCTCAATAAGTGAAGTTTTATAAACTCCCTGGGAAATTTAAATTTTTATTCATAATTTTTATCTGCTTTAGTTCCCCAAATGATGTGAAACTTCTATTAGTAGTTAATTTTACTTTTAATTAATGAGGTTCATCTTCATTTGGTGCCTGGATTATTCTTCATTTCCTTCAAAGATCTGCATGGGAATGTTATATTGCTTCAGTCTAATTTGGAATTTACAAAAGAATAAAAATTTCCAACTATTTTCCTTACAATCCAGATTAGATTTATGCGTTCTCCTAAGGATTTAATTGCTGTTGAATAAAGTAGTAGTATAATTTTCAAGTTCTTTTATTCAATTCTGTATATTGAAATGGGGCCTCAAATGCAGTGGCATCTGGTTTTCTTCCTGAGCCAGATTCACAGGCTGCTTTGACTGTCAATGGCAGAGATAAATCATGACCAACCAAGCTTAGGCGGCAGTTCCAAGACCTCCTAGCACTGTGTGCAGGGCAGTTAACAGCAAACACATGGCTGCATAATTCAGTAATACGGTTAGTTAATTAAGAGCCCTAAAAGAAAAATTTTCTACTCCCCAACTGCTGAACTATCATTTTTATAATTATAATAATAGTTAAAATATTTTTATCATATTTTGTTTCACAAGTCCTTTACATTTATAGTATTTTAATTGGCTCTTCATTGCAAAAAACAATCATTTTTCTTCTCATTTTGCAGATGAGGAAACCAATAAAGACTTGTTTTATGACTTTTGTGAATTTAAGGAATCATTTCTATATTTTATTATCTATCCTATTAACTTAAGGTATCTGTGGAATTTGAAAGGGAAATAAGAAAGGATATTTTCCTTAAACATTGATATATCTGGTAGTAATTAGCTCCTATTATTTTAGAGAGATGTTCATGTCAAATTCCTGAATGTATTTGGTTTTAGACCCTTAATATTTAGGCATGTTCAGTGAGCTGGTTGGGAGTATAATTAGGGGAGTGGTCATATATTTTTCTGTTCATCATTTCATTTGGGGTTTGTTAAACAGAGGTTAGACTACAAGGTACGTGTACATCCAATTTTTTAAAATTTGAAAACCACAGTTATCTGAGACATTCCCTACATCATTGACTGTAATTAAACAAATATGAGGAAAAAATGAAGTTCTGACTCTGACGTTAAACAATCAAAATCAAGAAACAGTAGACTGAGGTTTCACGTCAATACCCCCAGAGCTTTTACCCAAATATCTTCTCTTGTCCAGTGTTGGCTGTATTTCACTTCCTTTTTATATTTATTTAATAGAAAATCAGAGCAAAATAAACAGAACTCAGTCATCAGTATTTATGGAGCAACTACTGGGGCCAGAACATGGTTCCCAATGCTTTGGAGAATTGTGATGAAGCCAAGTCCCAAGTCCTTAGGGGAAAAAAACCTATCTAGTGGGTAGTGAAGTGAAAGTGAAAGCTGCTCAGTTGTGCCCAATTCTTTGCAACCCCATGGACTATACAGTCCATGGAGTTCTCCAGGCCACAATACTGGAGTGGGTAGCCTATCCCTTCTCTGATGAATGTTTCCAACCCAGGAAGTGAACCAGGGTGTTCTGCATTGAAGGTGGATTCTTTACCAACTGAACTATCAGAATGGGAAATGGGGATATATAAACAAATAGCAATCCTTAGACACTTTTATTTCTCTAGAAGGCCTGAGATGAAATAATTCCATAAGCAAGAACAGAAAAATAGAAATAGACAAGCTGGGAGTCAAGGATGTGTATTAATCTGACATGTCCTCTTTTCAAATATGAAATTAGCATGAAAATCTTGGGTCTTTTAGGATGTAGGTATTTATGAAGAGAAACATGTGCTGTAAAGTATGTAAGCATCACTGCTAACTCCATGTTTCTGGGATAAAAGAAGGGTCTCTAACTACAGAAGCTCAGCGGATTTTAGTTTCTACTCACTCCAAGCAGAGTTTTGTGCCAGAGGGGAAGAGAGTAGGTGGAATTAGCCCAATAGTGGGGAAAGATTATTTTTTTTAAGTTATTTGTTTTGTTTTGTTTTGTTTTTGGCTGCTTCTCATGGTTTGGAGGAGGCAATGGCACCCCACTCCAGTACTCTTGCCTGGAAAATCCCATGGACGGAGGAGCCTGGAAGGCCGAAGTCCGTGGGGTCGCTGAGGGTCGGACACGACTGAGTGACTTCACTTTCACTTTCTCATGGTTTGCGTGATCTTAGTTTTCTGATCAGAGATTGAACGTGAACCCTCGACAGTGAATGTGTGGAGTCCTAACTACTGGGCTGCCAGGGAATTCCCAACAGTTGAAAGATCCTTGGGAAAAATGGGTCCTTTCTTGTCCAGTCAAAGGATGGATGGATAGCCCTTCTGTCAGCCTATTGTGGGTAGGCAAGCAGTGGTATAGGTATAACATTGACCATGTGTCCTTTTAGGTTGGTTTATAGGGGAAGCCATCAGTGTCTTCTGTTATAAGGTCAGTAAATGTAGTCTTCATCCTTAAGCGACCAGATAGGTAGTAGCTGGAATGCCCAGATCAAAACGACCTCTCACTCCCCTTAAAATGTGTAGTTAAATACCAGTCACACACACATTTCAAATGTTACGTTTGGGCTCAAATACAGGCTCCTGTGATATGATAAGGTTGAATCAGCCTGCAAGGACTATAGCTTTAGGGGTCAGTCTATTGACCAAAGAAAGGAAGTTTCATTACAAAGTGTCAGTTTCTTGGAAACCTGACAAATAGTATGGTGAATTGAGTAGTTTTCTTATTGGAGCATAGAGCACTATCTAATTTAGATCTTATATAGATTCTTTAATATAGATTCTAATATAGAATAACAATTCTAATCTATATTTTAAAAATTAAGAACAGTTTGAGAAGTTGCCATGTGATCCAGCAATCCCACTCCAGGGCATATATCCAGAAAAGATGAAAACTCTAATTCAAAAAGATATATGCACCCCAATATTCACAGTGGCACTATTTACAGTAGCCAAGATTTGGAAGCAAACTAAATGTCCATCAACAAATAAATAGATAAAGAAGATGTGGTATGTGTGTGTGTAAAGTAGTAGTAGTAGTGTGTGTGTGTGTGTGTGTGTGTGTGTGTGTGTGTGTACCGGTATACTACTCAGCCATAAAAAGAATGAAATAATGCCATTTATAGCAAGATGGATGGACCTAGAGATTATCATACTAAGTGAAATGAGCCAGAAAGAGAAAGACAAATACCATAGGGTATCATTTATATGTGGAATCCCAAATGTGACATGTGAACTTATTTACAGAAACAGACTCACAGACATAGAAAACAAACTTAAATTTATCAAAGGAGAGGGTATGGGAGAAGGATAAATTAGGAGTTTGGAATCAGCAGATGAACTACCATATATATCATACATAAACAACAGGGTCCTACTGTATAGCACACAGAACTGTATTTCAATATCATATAAATAAAAGATACTAGAAAAGAATATTAAAAAGAATATAAAGGATGTTTGGGGCTGGTGCACGGGGATAATCTGGAGAGATGATGTGGGGTGGGAGGTGGGAGGGGGGTACATGTTTGGGAGCTCATGTACACCCATGGCAGATTCATGTCAATGTATGCCAAAACCAATACGGTATTGTAAAGTAAAATAAAGTAAAAATTTAAAAAAAATCACAAAGAGTCATCAGTTCAGTTCAGTCACTCAGTCATGTCCAACTCTCTGTGACCCCATGGACTGCAGCACACCAGGCTTCCCTGTATATCACCAACTCCTGGGGCTTCCTCAAACTCATGTCCATCGAGTCAGAAAAGAGCCACAGAAGAAGTCATAGGTCACAATCTGGTCTTCCACTCTCCAAAACTGGAGAATGCAATTCTACAAGGGACTCTGCATGGGCTCAGTTTGTGACTCATAGTGAAAGTGTTGTACAATTCACCAATTAATATCCTCCTCTTACAGCCACCATGGAGGTTGCCAGATAGCAAGAGTGTATTTCATGACCAACACCTCTGCCTAGGATTTCTGTAGAGATACACCTTTCTGGAGCTGGGCCACCCATGCCATGAAAATTGCTGGCTACAGACCCAGAGACAGGGGAAGATGGTCCCTGACCTTGTGGAGGTTACAGTTTCCTAGACGTACCAGTAGTGGAGCTCTGATCCTATCAGCCAAAGTTGCTTCAACATAATGAATAACATGAGAACCATCAGAACCAGACCCAAAAGCATCTCTGGAAATGCAGACCCTGTAGGTCAGCATGAACTTAAATAAAGTTTCCAGTATTTTTCCTATTGGTTTAGCTGTACAACCACAAACACAGATTGACCATCTTTACCTGCAGTGATGCCTTTTGTTCTAGCATTTTTTGGCAAGAGTGATGGTCACCCCAATGGAGTTAAGAGTTCACTTAAACAGAGACAGGCAGATGACTGGCAATTTCAAACTGGTTGGCTAGTATTGCAGTATTGCTCTCTTTAAAATGGCAGCTGTGGAAAACTCTATGACTAATCTGAGCTAATATAGAGAGAGTTACATGGAAAATTGAGCATCTATTGTAAAAAACAAAGTATACCCATATGTTTGCCTTCTGAGTTATCCTCTGACCATGTGAGGTTAAAAGTAGATGCTTCCCTAAGTCAAACTAGAAGATAAACAAAACACCTCAAAGGTAAGCACAAAGGCTCTTTTAATGAAAGCCAATTGCGAAGACTTGCCACTGGCCAGCATGCATTCCTGGTCCTCCAGAGATAAAAGCTTAGGCACTGTGAAGTATCTAAATGGCTAATTTCTGCATTGCCTGAAATGTGCTGCTTACAGATGACAATCTGGATATAGAATATAAACTATAAAATAACCACAAAAATGTTTTCAGTTTCAGAAGAAAACAGACGTGGCACCTTGATTGACAAGTGACCAAGCAACCAGCTAGAATTTAGAAACCCGTTCCCAGTGTTCTGATACTATGTTTTTAAAAATATATTACTTCAGCAAAATTTCTTTTAAAATTTAACTTTAGAAAAAAAATAATTCAAGTAATTATGCAAGGTGGGCAATGTTATGGAGTCATTTTAATTCCAATTTTAACTGCCACTTATTGATAACACCTAATTACCAGGCTACTATAAAAATTGAATACGATGGTGTAAAGAAAGCATTTAGATCACTAGAAAAATAGCACTGATGAACCTATTTTTAGGGCAGGAATAGAGACACAGACATAGAGAAGGGACTTGTGTACATGGGGGGAGGGCAATGAAGAAGAGAGGGTGAGACAAATTAAGAAAGAGGCACTGACACGCATACACTTCGTGTAAAACAGATGGTGAGTGGCCAGTTGCTGTCTGGCACAAGGAGCTCAGCTCAACGCTCTGTGATGACCTAGAAGGGTAGAAGGGAGTGGTGGGAGGGAGGCTTAAGAGGGAGGGGATATATATACACACATATAGCCCATTCACTTCATTGTACAGCAGAAACCAACAAAACCTCTTAAAGCAATTATGCTCCAATTAAAAACAAACAAACAAAAGCAACAACAATAAAAAATAAAGAACACTAGTTATTGTAAAGAAAAGCATTTAGATCAGGGTCTGGGTCACAGTGATCAATGACAGCTATTATTACTACATTCAGAAGAAAAGGCATATGTTATATAAAATGTTTATTCTAGTTCATGTGTTTCAAATTAGTTATAGAATGGCAAACTGAAAGCAAAGGATCCAAAAGCTTCACAGTTTTATCTCTTTCAATATTTATTAAATATCTACTGGCTTACCTAATATCATTAAAAATTCAGTCTTCCAGGGGTAAAAGACACAGATGGTTCAATTTAAATAATTATTCATATATACCCCCCAAATATCCTCAGGATGGTATTTTCTAAGTGTGTATAGAAACACTAAAATGTCATGTTTCTATATATACTTCCGTGTGTAAAACAGATAAGCTAGTGGGAAGATAGCATAGAGAGTTCAGTTCAGTGCTCTGTGACAACCTAGAAGAGTGGGGTTGAGAGGGAGGTTCTAGAGGGAGGGGATATATGTATACAGATAGCTGGTTCACACTGTTGCACAACAGAAACTAACACAACAGAGTAAAGCAAATACACTCCAATAAAAATTAATTTAAATTAAATGGCATGTCTCCTCAAGGTCATTTTGCTTATTTAATTGTAGACACTTACTTCTTACTGTTTTATGTATTGACCTTTACAATCTATGTGCTCACACCTATACATATATATTTTTTACAGTATTTGGATATTTAGAGGTGCTTTTATTGAATAACTGTTCAACCAAGCTGAATGGTGAATCCGGCAGGTAAGTGATCAGAAGGCCTACTTGTTATTTCAGAAGCTTTTCTAATTATCATGACAACATGCTTCTCTTATCCCTAAAACTGCCACCCCATAATAGGCCACCACAATGATAGGGTATCATGTTTGCAACTTCCTCATAAATACATAACAAGAAATAATATTTATTGAATATTTACTGTGTGTCAGATGTGATCTAAGTTTTAAATGTATTAATTCATTTAATAATTCTCACAACAAATTTTATGAGCTGGAAACTATTGTATCCATTTTATGTATAAGAAAATTAAGGTACAGAGAAATTCATAACACACTCAAGGTTAGGTGGCTGGGAGCAACAGAGTAATTTCCACCCGAGGTAGTCTAGCTTCAGCTCTGACTACTTTGTCTGATCTTATGAAATTTCAGCACTCTATCCTAAGTACTTCCTAAATAGCTCTTGGCACAAACGTTATTTTAGATCTTGACGTGATTCATGCCCCACCCCTGACTGACACTGTCCTGCTAGTTACTTGACCGTGGCCTCAGAAGTCCTATGCAGACAGGAGACCTAGATTTCGGTTCTGGCTCTTACTAGTTACAGGCCAGTTGTCCAGCTCTGGAAATAGATTTATCTACTTTTTGTCTCAATATTCCCCACCACACTGAGCACCAAGCACCCTTGGTCACAATGCCTTGGTGTATTGGATTAGTATTCACCAGAAGCTGTTGGGAAAAGGGTGTGAGAACATTTGTTTTAAAGAAAAAAATTATTCCACAGTTGAAGAAAAGTTGAGTAAAAAGATATCTTCGTGGATATCTTGGAGTGGATAACTCCATGGATAACTCTTCATGCAGTCTTGACTAGGCTAAGTCTTGACTAGCCTTGACTAGTCTTGACATCCATAAATATTAAATGTACAAGAGAGGTATTTATTATATGCAGCATCTCACTCAACTGCCTGGCCAAATTCTCTTTTCCCCTCCATCAACAAACCATAGGACTAGTATCCCACCCCACAGACTATACTGTAGAAAACACTAGATCAGATTACTAAAGTATATTTTCTATTCTATAAAACCATGTAATATTATTATATATAATTGTAATCACTCCATTTTAGAGTGCTATGCATTTGGACTTTTATTGATCTAATTAAAATGTGTTCAATCCTTTATCCTGTAAGTGATTTTTTTTCCCCCGGCATATAGAATTCATATTGCTTTACAGGCCTCATAAAATAGGAAACATTGATTCATAGATAATTAGCAAAAGGAAAAGAAATGCTATAAATTGTTTAAATATTTTAAGAAAATCTCAGGCAACATAACAGTTCATGCAAAGTATGAAGCAAATTATATCTCTATTAACTGACCACTATTTTGAAACACAGTTTCAGCAAATGTTTATATATGGCATGTTTAGAGATCACCTTTTTTTAAAGCCATTAAAAAAATTAAGATAATTGACATATATCAATCAGTGTATTAGTTGTAGGTAAACAATGATTTGATATATGTGTGTGTGTGCGTGTGTGTGTGTATTACAAATGATCACTACAATAAGTTTAGTTAACATTCATCACCATATATAGTTGTATTTTTTTTCTAATAAGGACTTTCTAGATCTACTCTCTTAGCAACTTTCAAATACAAAATACAGTGTTGCTAACTATAGTCACCACGCTGTACATTACATTCCCCAGAAGTTATTTATCTTATAACTGGATATTTGTACCTTCTGACCACCTTCACCTTTGAAGTTACCTATAAAAAACTGATTTTAGCGAAGTGAACAGATTTTGTTACATAGATCCTTACTCATCAGAAAGATGTTATTGTTTTTAAGTTAGAAAATGACATTCCACATATGTCCAAAAAAATATGTGCAAAGAATTAAGAACAGGTAGAGCACTGAATTGAAAGAAAAGGTAACATAAAATGGTTGAATGTGATGTACGAAAGCAAATAATTAGTTTTTATTCTAATGTGGTTGAAAATTTTCCCCATCCTAAATAACATCAGTAAAGACAACTTAAAGAATTGAAAGCAATGATATTAAGGCAATGTAATGTAGGTGAAACTTTCTAGTTGATAACTGCCTCTAAGAGCAATTGTGTTTTTTAAAATAGGGCTAATTCCTGACAAATGATGCTCTTGAGATTTACATTATTAAATCTGTAAGAAGGTGAATATTATCAAATCAAACTTTGTAAACAAAAAGTGTGGAGGCTTCTGACAATATTTCCAAGGTTTATTAAACAGTAAGTCATTGCATATCAAAATAAATCTGCTGAAAAAAGTAATTTCCTAATTTAAATACTACTTAATAGTTTAATAATGAATTTAAAATGACATTTTAACCTGATAATATCACCTAAATTCTCTAAGGAAAAATTTTAGAGTAGCGAAAAGCTGAACATCTCTGCTCATTTAACAAAAACCTATTTCATTAGGTACACTATACACCACAAATGTGTTTTTCCCAGCTAATTTTAATGTTATTTCTAGGAACTTTTTGCATAGAGATCACTAAGCTATTTTTACAACATGAGTAAAGCACTCTAAAAGGTGAATTAAATCACACATTATTTCTATATCCACTGCGCTCAGCTATTGTTAAACTGTTTAAAGAAAAGGAAAAGTTTGAGAAGACAGCAGAATTGTTTACTTTGTATGGGAAGAGTAAAGGTAGATAATCCCCTCTTTAAAGTATGTATACAATCTATCTGCTCAATGCTGAAAGCATTTGGCAGTCTCCCTCACTATATCTGGAGCTCAAAGCAAAATCTCTTTCGTCACTTTGAACTTTTCTTTAAATGACTCTCAATCATATTCCAGGTGTAAATCACATGTTCTTGTCTTTTTCCTAAGTTACTATGACCAAACAATATTACCAATATGCCAAGTGTGTCTAAATAAATACAGTTAATGTCTCTTTGAAACTCAGGACATACACAANGCAAAATCTCTTTCGTCACTTTGAACTTTTCTTTAAATGACTCTCAATCATATTCCAGGTGTAAATCACATGTTCTTGTCTTTTTCCTAAGTTACTATGACCAAACAATATTACCAATATGCCAAGTGTGTCTAAATAAATACAGTTAATGTCTCTTTGAAACTCAGGACATACACAAAACTTGAATGGCTTCTTCAACTGGCAACATTTGGAGACAGTTTAGGGGAGACAGCATTCCTCTTACTTCTTTAGAGCAATCTGGAAATGGGCTTCACAAGTGCAGATAAAACAAGCTGAATTATATTTGACAAGTCTCCATGTAATGTGACCAACTGTCCCTGTCTGCTCAGGACTGAGGGATTTCCAGGGATATAAGATTTTTAATACTAAAACTAAGATATTCCCAAGCAAAACAAGTCTATTGACTTTCTCCAAGTTTCTCTTTACCTTTAATATGGTTTACATCTACAAATATAGCTACAGCCACTATTGTTAACTAATAAAATAACAATGCATGTCCAAAATCATAAAGTCTGCTGACTTTCCTATATCCTTATTTAAACACTTAATGAAAGAAAAAAGGAATAGAGAAAACAAAAAAAACCCCAGGTAATCTGAAGTCATCTGAAATCAGACCTCTGAAGAGGAAAGAAAGTATGTATAAAACCAAAACTACCTCAAAAGGGAGATTTATCCTCCTAAATTTTTCCTCCTATAGTCCATGGGGTCGCAAAGGAGTCAGACACGACTTAGTAACTAAACAAAAACAACATCTATATTTGGAATATCCCTCTATTCCTCAACTGTGGCAATATTTCCCTATGAATGAAAGCTAAACACAAATTAACTGACAGCATCTACAAACACTTCATCTTAACTGAAATGGGCTCTCCTAATGGAATTAAACATCTAGGGAATGGTACATGCATGCATTGGTCTGTGGCTTTAAGCAATCTCAGAACCAGATTTACTTTCCATGATGGCAGAAGGTTGACTTTGTCACTGATGAACTCTGGTTTTAAAATTCCCATGGACAACTTCACAAGGTACATCACAATATCTTCTAATTGATACTGTGATTATAATGATTTTAATCATAAAATACATATGACAAAACTTTTCTGAGGATGGTACCATCATCAAAACTGTATGTAGTTATTCAAAAATTACTTTTGTGTTCCTTTACCTCTTAGAGTCAGTATTTTCAAAGCACTGATACAGGAGTTGTCATTTAACATCAAAATCTGCTGCACTTACAAAATCTAGTAATTTTCTTCACTATCTCTAACACCTTCCCAATTTTCTTAATGAATATCTTCTTCAACCATATAAAATTTCCAAGTTTAACCCACACTATTCCATATAAATGATATAATTTCCTATATATCAATCTGCAACCTCCATGTCAATGTTCTCATTAGAATCCCTTCACAATGAGCATGCCACTACTGCTGCTGCTGTTGCTGCTAAATCGCTTCAGTCATGTCCGACTCTGTGCGACCCCATAGGCGGCAGCCCACCAGGCTCCCCTGTCCCTGGGATTCTCCAGGCAAGAATACTGGAGTGGGTTGCTATTTCCTTCTCCAATGCATGAAAGTGAAAAGTGAAAGTGAAGTTGTTCAGTTGTGTCTGACTGTCCGCGACCCCATGGACTGCAGCCCACCAGGCTCCTCCATCCATGGGATTTTCCAGGCAAGAGTACTGGAGTGGGGTGCCATCGCCTTCTCTGGAGCATGCCACACCAGTATCCAAACAATTACACATCTAGATGATTATACACATCTAGATAGTTACTTCAGATTCAGAGGTTAAAAAGTAATCAGGATAAATCTGTATGTAGAGCTGTGTTGTCACTTTTAAAATTCAGTTCAAGTAAATAGAGCACACCTACACTGCACAAATTTCAAAGCATCGGTTTAGATGATATGTTTGCTGCCCATTATAATGTCACTTATTCTGAAAAAAGTGTTACCTTAATCATTTATTTACTCATTCTTTTACTAACTATTGAGTGCTCATTTCATACCAGATATTTTGTTTAGGCAGCAGAAGCAATGGATTCCCAGCACATATAAGAATTTAAGATAAAATGCTATATGTAAGGAAAATAACAAGGTCTTAGGATCTTTTCAGTCACAATGAAGTTGATCGGAGAGTTCTTGCTAAGTGAAATTTATAAGAGAGAGTGTCCAGGTCCCATCTTTCCAGCCAAGCAGACCTGAATTCCCTTCCTGTGAATATTAGATATGATTCAATATCCTGAATGTGTATAAATAGAGGGAACTATAAATTTCATCAGCTAAACCGAGGTACTCTTGAGCATGAAAGAGCTGCTTTCAGCAGTTACTTCAAAAGAACAGGACTTAACCCAGGACTGTCCCAGTCAGTAGGTACACGTGTGTATATATTTGTGTGTGTGTGTTAGTCCCTCAGTTGTGTCCGACTCTGTGTGACCCCAGGGACTGAAGCCTACCAGGCTCCTCTGGCCATGGAAGTCTCCAGGCAAGAATACTGGAGTGGGTAGCCATTCCCTTTTCTAGGGGATCTTCTCCAAGGAATCTTTCCCACCCGGAAACCAAACCTGGGTCTCCTGCACTGGAGGCAGATTCTTCGCCATCTGAGCCACCAGGGAAGCCCATACATATGTATATGTGTGCCTACCTACTTTAATGAATATAGAGTGCTACCACTAACACAGAACTGGCACTCTTCACCAGCACCGGAAATCTATGCCACCACCACCGCTCAACAGAGACATTAACACCGGAAATCTATGCCACCACCACTGCTCAACGGGAACGTTAACAGCGGAAATCTATGCCGCCACCACCGTGCAACGGGGACGTTAACACCGGAAATCTATGCCACCGCCACCGCTCAACAGGGACGTTAACATCAAATCAAAAGTTCTTACAGTTACTGTGATCTTATTGTTCGTTGTTGCTGTTCAGTCACTGACTGACTCTGTCTGACTGACTCTTGTATCTGACTCTGCAACCCCACGGACTAGAGCACACCAGGATTCCCTGTCCTTCACTCTCTCCCTGAGTTTGCTCAAACTCATGACTGTTGAGTCCATGATGCCATCCAACCATCTCATCTTCTGTCACCCTCTTTTCCTTTGGCCCTCAGTTTTTCTCAGCATCAGGGTCTTTTCCAACAAGTTGGCTCTTCACATCAGGTGGCCAAAGTATTGGAGCTTCAGCTTCAGCATCAGTCCTTCTAATGAATATTCAAGGTTAATTCCTTTAGGATTGACTGGTTTGACCTCCTTGCTATCCAAGGGACTCTCAAGAATCTTCTCCAGCACCACATTTGAAAGCATCAGTTCTTCAGCACTCATACTTTATGGTCCCACTCTCACATCCATACATGACTACTAAAAAACCATAGCTATGACTTCATGGACTTTTGTTAGCAAAGTGATAAAAAAGATTTAAAAGTCTCTGCTTTTTAATACACTGTCTGGGTCTGTCATAGCTTTTCTTCCAAGAAGCAAATGTCTTTTAATTTCAAGGCTGCAGTCGCCATCCAATGATTTTGGAGTTCAAGAAAATAAAATCTGCCACTGTTTCTATTCCCCTACTATTTGCCATGAAGTGATGGGATCAAATGCCATGATCTTAAGATTCGTCTTACATCCCAAGTTTGTTAAAGCAGCTCTATTAATAATAGCGATCCTTTTATTACCATAAATACCTTTATAACTTAAAATATGTGTCCCAATTTGGTTTGGTGAATGCAGTAGTAGTAAAATTAGTATTCCCTCCTTCTATACAGAAACAATATTAAAAATTCAGATTCAAAGGGCAAAAGATCAGTTCTGTCACTAGGGGGCAGAAGTCATTCACGTGATGAAGTCAAGATCGAAGCACTTTCTGTAAGTGGTTTGTTTAAAAGATTTTTAGATTTTTTAAAAAATTGTCCAACTAACAGAACTGAACAGTTGCTATATATATCTATATATTTAAATTTCATTCAGATACTTTGGCTTAAATGTAAACAATTTGCTTACATCTAAAGTTTGGGGAAATTTTTAATTAAATGTGAAAAAATATGTAAAACATTTTAGAAAATACAAAGGACCTGTTAAGTTTACTTACAATTGACATCAGAGTTAGTACGTAGTGCTGCAAGTTCTGTCCATGATGATGAACCATTTTAGAGTCGGCTGTAACCATAACTTCCACGTATCTTGGATATGATAAAAAACGTTTTTTCCTGGAATGCAACTGACTTCTTTCATCTTCCAAAGATATATTTTTTGAACTGTATCCTAAAACTCTTTCTTCCTTTATATTGAGATTTTCATTTATGTCACTGTAGTTATGAAAGGGTAGAGTAGTTTTCTTTATTTCACTTTCTGGTGGGGGAAGAATATAATAATATAGAGTCATTAAATTGGATGTGACTCAAAATACTGCACAGAATAGAAGGGCCAAAAATATTTAACACTCTTACAACTGTTTCTAATATGAAATATAAGGACAAAAAATTTAAAGTCTTACACCACATTATCATAAGCATTACTATTACTCATAGTAATATAATGTTCACATTTTCATATATTGTACTAACAAAACCGTATATAAGTCTTACTTTAACAGCCATGACTATTCAAAATGTGTATTAACCACTGGGGAGAAAATAAAAACAAATCAAGGAGAACTTAGGCTTTTTTCAGTAGGTAAATTGGGTCCTCAAGCTGCTGACTGCATCTAATCTCATTGTACAGAAATTATATTTTATAGGATAAAGCTTCATAAAGTAGAGAAAATAAATATATTTTTTTGTTATGCAACATCTAAAGAGCACCAAAAGAAAATGAATCCATATAGCAATAGATGGCTTTTCAAACCCAGAAATTCAAATGTTGATGTAAATTTTGTAATACTTGATTATATAAAATACTTGATTACTTTGATTATGCTTGTTTATATACAAATACAGCATTAAAACTGCTAAAACATTAGGGATTATTATGGCAACCACTTTAAGTCCTTCTATAAAAGTTACTTCTAAATTCATGATTATTTGTGCTAATGGAAAAAATTTCATAGGCAGCTTGAGTGTTTGTTCTATTTCCTTCTCCTTCAATTTATTCCTCTACTCTCTTATTTTTCTCTGCTAATTTTTATGATAATTGTTTGGTGCAAGTATTTAGAACAGGAAAGTGGATCAAAGCAAACAGGTAAGAAGAAATAAAGGTCCTGGATAGTTCATGAGTCAAATCATCAATACTACAACAATCAAGATTTAGTTGTATTACAAGGATTAGACAGAATATAAACCTGTATTACAAAAATAATTCACTTCCCTTAAAATTAGTAGCAACTCTACAGTTGTAAAAAGATGAAACTAAAGTCCTTGAACAATGTTTCTACAGATGAACTGCTTTTCCTAATTTCTAAAACTACCCTACCTTTTAATATTACTACATTGTTAAGTTTTAAAATAAGTGGGAGACTATGGGCATCTGACAAACTGAATACAGATTCCTAACATTTTGTCCTGCTTTATTTTTCCTAAAAGTGAGTCAACCACCAAAATGTGCTGTGCTGTGTTAAGTTGCTATAGACGTGTCTGCAAGGCTCCTTTGTCCATAGGATTCTCCAGGCAAGAATTCTGTAGTGGATTGCCATGCCCTTCTCCAGGGGATCTTCCCAACCCAGGGATTGAAACTGCATCACTTACATCTGCTGCATTGGCAGGCAGGTTCTTTACCACTGGTGTCACCTGGGAAGCCCATCCACCAAAATATTCATGACTAATTATTTGACCCTGGAGAAGATCCTAGATATATCTGATATATACAAATCCCAGTGTTATCAGGAAAAAAGATAAATATTCATGTTTTGATTATTTGTTCCCTCATTTCATTCATTCAAAATAAACTTTCATTGATTAACTGCTCAATGTCAGCAAACATCAGAAAGTAAGCAGAAAATAGCATCTAATAAAGTTTATACTCTAGTGGGAAGAATAAAAAAAAAAGAACACATATCAAAGGATTTAGTTATCTCAAATTAGTCCTTAAATAATAATTCAATCAAAAGAGTTTTAAAAAGTGACTCTACCTTAAGAAAATGGATAAAACTTAAAAGACTGATAATACCAAGTATTGTCTCAGCCACTTCAGAATACTATCTGGCAATTTTTAAATTACACATGTACCTATCCTCATGTGAAGTCACTCAATCATGTCCGACTCTTTGCGACCCCATGGACTGTAGCCTACGAGGCTCCTCCATCCATGGGATTTTCCAGGCAAGAGTACTGGAGTGGGTTGCCATTTCCTTCTCCAGGGGATCTTCCTGACCCAGGGATTGAACCCAGGTCTCCCGCATTGCAGGCAGGTCTCCCGCATCTGAGCCACCAGGGAAGTCCTGCAATTACAATCCTGATACCTAAAAGAAGGAAAACATATGTCCAGAAAACACTAAGAATGTCCATAGTATGACCTGCATAAATACCAATGGAATAAAGAAACAAGAAAGACACCTTTACGTATATGGTCAAATGATGTTTGACAAATGTGCTAAGGACAGCCCATGAAGAATGAATACGTTCTTCAACAAATGGTGTTGGGACAACTAGACATGTCCATGCAAAAGAGTGAAATTGGACTTCATCTTACATCATATATAAAAGTTAACTCAAAATGGATTAAGATCTAAAACAACGTTGAAACTCCTAAAAGAAAACAGAGGAAAACCTCCATGACAGTGGGTTTGACAGGGATTATTTGGATATGACACCAAAGCTCAGGAAATAAATGCAAAAAACCAGACAAATGTGACTGCAAACTTTAAAAGGTATGTGCATTAAAGAACACAATCAAAAGAGTGAAAATGCAATGGGAAAAAATACTTGCAAATCATATCTGATGAGGAGCTACGGAGGTAATACCCACTGCTGCTAAGTGACTTCAGTCGTGTCCAACTCTGTGCAGCCCCATAGACGGCAGCCCACCAGGCTCCCCCATCCCTGGGATTCTCCAGGCAAGAACACTGGAGTGGGTTGCCATTTCCTTCTCCAATGCATGAAAGTGAAAAATGAAAGTGAAGTCGCTCAGTCATGTCTGACTCTTAGCGACCCCATGGACTGCACCCTACCAGGCTCCTCCGTCCATGGGATTTTCTAGGCAAAAGTACTGGAGTGGGGTGCCATTGCCTTCGCTCACTACACATATACAAATATATATATATATATATATATATATATATCCACCTGTACTGCAGGAGACCTCAGTTTAATTCCTGGGTTGGGAAGATCCCGTGGAGAAGGGATAGGCTACCCACTCCAGGATTCTTTGGCTTCCCTTGTGATTCAGCTGGTAAAAAATCCACCTGCAATTGCAGAAGACCTGGGTTCGATCCCTAGCTTGGGAAGATCCCCTGGAGAAAGAAATGGCTACCCATTCCAGTATCCTGGCCTGAGAATTCCATGGACTATATAGTCCAAGGGGTCACAAAGAGTCAGACACAACTAAGCGACTTTCACTTTCATGACTCAATAAAAATAACCTGATTTTTTAAATGAGGAAAGGATGTGAATAGACATTTTACCAAAGATAAAAAATGGACAACTGCATATAAAAAGATGGTCAATGTTACTTATCATTACAGATATGCAAATCAAAACTACAATGAGATATCATTTCAAGCCCATTAGGATGGCTAGTATTAAAAAGAACAGAAAATGGTAAGTGTTGATGAGGATGTGGAGAAATTGGAACCTTCATGAACTGATGGTAGGATTATAAAACAGGGTGCAACTGCTATGGGAAATAGTATAAAAGTACCTCAAAAATTTATATACAGAACTACCAAATAATCCAGCAATTCTACATCTCAATATATGTACAAAAGAATTAAAAGCAGGGTCTTGAAGTAATATTTGCCCACTCATGTTCCCTGCAGCATTATTCACAATAATCAAAAGGTGGAAGCAACTCAAATATCTATTGATTGATAAATAGATAAATGAAATGCAGTATATATAGAAAATGTGTTATTCATCTTTAAAAAGGAAATTATTACATTTTCTGATATGGTTGAATCTTGAGGATAGTATGATAACTAGAAATGAGCCAGCCACAAAAGTATGAATACTACTTGATTCTACCTATTAGCTATCTAAAACACTCAAAAATCATAGAAACAAAATTGAATGGTTGGTTACCAGGGCCTGTCAATATCTCCACCTGAGATAGCCCCCAAAGTTCTGTCCAGCCTGGGTGCTACAAAATTAAACATCTCACTGGTTAATAGTAAGCTAAACAAGAACACAGTTGAGGAAGTACTGTGGCTTGAAGAAGTCAGATGGACAGTAAGTTAGAATAGGTGACTCTGTGTACGCTGAAATAATGAAAGAAAGAAAGAAGAATTCCAAACTGGAATGAAAACACTGGATAAACTATATACAGAGAAAAAAAAAAAATCCTTAGAACAAAAAAATATACAAATTCAAATTTAAAATTCAATTCTGGAGAAATTGTTTTAAAAAGGGAAAAATAAACATTAAGAAGATATTATAAACAACTTGATACAAAAAAATTAAGAAATGTTTTCTAGAACATTTCTGAAAAAAACATAATTTATCAAAACTGACCCGTGAAGAATTAGAAATCTAACAGCCACATAACTTAAAATAGTTGAACTCTAATCAATTCTTCCCCAAAAACCCAGTCTCAAAGGGTTTCACCAGCAAACATGACTAAGTATTTAAAGAAGAAATAGCACTACTTTCTCAAAACTTTTCGAAGAATTTTAAAAAAGGGAAAGATCTCAAACAAGTTTCATCTGTCTTTTAAATGATGATATGTCAGAATATATTCATGACCTTGGTTTTTGTTTGAGAAGGGACTTTAGGACACAAAAAACACTAACCAAAAAGACTATTCATTTGAGTAAACCAAGACTTTGAACTGTGTTCACCAAACAACATTATTGTGGGAAAAGGAAGAGATATCTGGAATAAATATAAACAAAGGACTTATATACAGATTACATCATTAACCACTGCAAATAAGAAATAAGGTAATAATAAAAATAAGGGAGACTTGAATACCTCACAAAAGGCAAAATTCAAATGCATAAACACAGGAAACGGTACCAAAAATTACCAATAATCTGGGAAATACACATTAAAACACAATGAAATTTAACTATCAGTTCAGTTCAGTTCAGTCGCTCAGTCGTGTCCGACTCTGCATCCCCATGAATCGCAGCATGCCAGGCCTCTATATGTCCTCCCAAATGGCTAAAATGAAAAATATTGAAAATAACTAGGCATGGTAATATAATCTGGGGCTCCTGAACCTCTCATATACTGCTGGAGACAGTGAAAAGTGGAATAATCACTTTGTAAAATTTCAATGGGCTAAGAAGGAATTGGGATATGTGACAGAGCTTAGTGCAAAAAGGATACAATTATTATATTCTTTTAAAATCAGTAAGTATAGGTATGCATATATACTACTGTTAAAATAAGCACATTACCAAAGGAAAAAGATACTTAGTACAAATTCTAAATTCAAAGTGTTGTGGGATGACTTAAGAACAGAAAAACCAGCAAAAGTAAGGAAATAGAAAAAAAAAGAAACAATAAAATTAATATGAAATACAAATAACACAATGTATATTGTCTATTATAAATCAAGTACAGATAATCCATGAACAGCATGGGTTTGAACTGTGTGGGTTGACTTATACATGGATGTTTTTCAATAAATATGTACTATGGGACTATGATCTGCAGATCTGAAGACACAGAACCACAGATATGGAGAGCCAGCTGTAAAGGTACATGCAGATTTTACCCTGAACAGGGGAATCAGCACCTCAAACTCCTTCCTTGTTTATGGGTCAACTTTTCATTTCTAACAAATTTATTTATATTAACTCATCTAATTTTTGTTTAATCACTAAGTCATATCCCACTCTTTTGTAACCCCATGGACTGTAGTCTACCAAGCTCCTCTGTTGATGGGATCTGCCACACAAAAAGACTGGAGTGTGTTGCATTTTCCTTTTTCAGGGGATCTTCCTGACTCACAAGTGGAAACCACATTTCCTGTACTGGCAGGCAGGTTCTTTACCACTGAACCACCAGGGAAGCCCAACTTATTTAATAGTGGCATATAAAGTAAGTACTATTATTAATCCCACTTTATAGATGAGTGATCCACAATATACAGAGACTAAGGAATTAACATACACAGTTAATTAAATTTGTATGCGGGTCAGGAAACAACAGTTAGAATGAGACATAGAACAACAGACTGATTCCAAATCAGGAAAGGAGTATGTCAAGGCTGTATATTGTCACCCTGCTTATTTAACTTATATGCAGAGTGCAGTGCATCATGAGAAACACTGATCTGGATGAAGCACAAGCGGGAATCAAGATTGCTGGGAGAAATATCAGTAATCTCAGATATGCAGATGACACCACCCTTATGGCAGAAAGTGAAGAAGAACTAAAGAGCCTCTTGGTAAAGTGAAAGAGGAGAGTGAAAAAGTTCGCTTGAAACTCCGCATTCAGAAAACTAAGATCATGGCATCCAGTCCCATCAATCCATGGCAAATAGATGGGGAAACAGTGGAAATAGTGACAGACTATATTCTTGGGCTTCAAAATCACTGCAGATGGTGACTGCAGCCATGAAATTAAAAGACACTTACTCCTTGAAAGGAAAGTTATGACCAACCTCGATAGCATATTCAAAAGCAGAGACATTATTGCCAACAAAGGTCCGTGTCAAAGCTATGGTTTTTCCAGTAGTCATGTATGGATGTGAGAGTTGGACTATAAAGAAAGCTGAGCACCAAGGAATTGATGCTTTTGAACTGCGGTGTTGGAGAAAACCTTTGAGAGTCCCTTGGATTGCAAGAAGATCCGACCAGTCCATCCTAAAGGAGATCAGTCTTGAGTGTTCATTGGAAGGACTGGATGTTGAAGCTGAAACTCCAATACTTTGGCCACCTGATGTGAGGAGCTAACTCATTTGAAAAGAGCCTGATGCTGGGAAAGATTAAAAACGGGAGGAGAAGGGGACGACAGAGGATGAGATGGTTGGATGGCATCACCGACTCAATGGACGTGAGTCTGAGTAAACTCTGGGAGTTGGTGATGAACAGGGAGGTCTGGCGTGCTGCAGTCCATGGGGTCGCAAAGTTGGACATGACTGAGCAACTGAACTGACTGAGCTGAAAATGAAAACAAATAACTGGTTCATTTCAAAAACCAGGGGCGAAAAAAGTAACTGGTTCATATACAAATAAAGGTAGTTTAAATTTGTCTATCAAAAAGCAAAAGCTTTATAGCATTAGATTAGTAAAATACAGCCATATTTAAGTAATAAGTAGCACATCTGAGATTGAAACCCTACATATCTGGCTCCAAAGTTGGTGATTTTAACCACTAAAACATATTGCTTGACAATGAAAGTTAAAGGAAAAAAAGAAAGAAAACTGTAATTTAACAACAAACACACTTTCACGAAAACAGATATCACGGGTTTGATCTCTATAGAATATGAAATAATGATAAGAATATTGTGCAGACTTTGTAAAATATTTGAATTATTGGAAGAAATCTGATTTCATGCTTTAACACACAACAATATGAGTGAATTTTGTTAATTATAAGTGACAAAAATGAAAAAAATTAAATCAACACATTTTTATGTAGGTTAAAAAACAAAGATTTTTAAAATATCTATGGATGCAGCAACACTACAGAAAAAGCAGGGAGATGACATGCATGACATTTAGAATGATCAGGTTGCGGGAAGTAGGTGGACGAAAGGGGAGGGGGGATGCAAGCAAAATTGTGTGGCCATATATGGGCTGCTGTCCAAATGCTGTATTTCATATTGGTTTATATATTCATGACTTTCATTATTATTATCATCAACAAGCTCTTAACAAACAGTAATTTACAAAACCAACTACTATTAAAATAATAGGACAGTTCTGATCGCTATCATACGGTAGTTTTAGAAATGCTAAATATTAGGAAAGAAACGCTGAACATTAGAGAGAAAGATTTTTTGCTACTGTTTTGATTCTGCAAATCTAATTTTGCAAAGACAAATGGCTTTGATAACTAAAATAACCAAGAGGTCACATTTAAAACTTTTTAAACAAACAATCCTCAACAAAGGAATAATTCAACAATGGAATGTTATACAGATACGGAAAAAAAAAAAGGAATGAGGTCTATGTGTTTTCATAAGGAAGGATGTTCATGATGCATTTTTAAGTAAAAAGTATAAGTGGCAAAATAATATGAATGATAGTATGATCTTATTTTTTGAAAACAAACTTTTACAAAATATACAGATTCATAAAAACTTATATGATGAGCCAAAAATACATGGAAATATATACCTCATACTTTTAGCACTGGTCATAAGGAGAGGTGTGACTAGACAACTACTGAATTCTTTCATTAATATCTCAGTTTTCTTTAAATCATGACAATGAATTTGTTTACTGGTTTCTGAATTACAGTATTATTTTTGAAAATAGTATCTGTAACTATCTTACAGGCTAAACGTTTTATTTCATTACCTTTTTCTGATATTTACGCTTAAGTGCTATAATAAATGATCATAAAAATGACCTTTCCAAATACCCTAAATAAATGA
Source organism: Oreotragus oreotragus (assembly GCA_006410675.1). Taxonomy (NCBI): domain Eukaryota; kingdom Metazoa; phylum Chordata; class Mammalia; order Artiodactyla; family Bovidae; genus Oreotragus; species Oreotragus oreotragus. The sequence continues at coordinate 244,169 of SJYX01013789.1, read as the reverse complement.
GCACTATGCAAAGCTCTTTGCCAATTCAATTACACCATTTCTATGCAATGCTCCATTAACTCAAATGTTTAAACAATGTCTTGCCCTTTATTAATAACAAGTGTATTATGACCCAAAACTAATTTAGACCAAAGCACTACATCTTAAATATCATGCAACAATGATAATCTGCTTACTAGAACATAAAATACTTAAAATTACAAGAGCAAAATTAACTCTTACAACAGCATACAGTATTCTAGAATGCAGGGTGATCAAATAATCTATGCAAGTAGATTAAATAATCTACTAAAAAAGTTTGTCAAACAATAATGAAACTATCTGTAATTTGACTTGAATGTTCTACTGACACCTCATATTCAAAGCATATAAAAATAAGTTAATTTTCTTTTCCCATCCTGAGTTTGCCTTTTTCTATCAATTTCCAAATACCATACTGAAACTAAACTGTACACCACAATTGGGCTCTTCCTATCTTTCCTTCACCCTTTGTATCTGATCACCAAGTTTTGCCACTTCTTCACATTTTTCCTTGTATTGCTCCTGTTGTCAATAATATTATTACCTTTAACTCATTCAGAGCTTTCTCACTTAAGAGTAACATTGTTGGAATCAGTTCAGTTCAGTCGCTCAGTCTCATGTCTGACTCTTTGCAACCCCATGGACTGCAGCACCCCAGGGCTCCCTGCCCATCACCAACTCCTGGAGTTTACTCAGAGTCACGTCCATTGAGTCACTGATGCCATCCAACCATCTCATCCTTTGTCATCCCTTTCTCCTTCTGCCTTCAATCTTCCCAGCATCCGTGTCTTTTCAAATGAGTCAGGTTTTCACATCAGGAAGCCAAAGTATTGGAGTTTCAGCTTCAACATCAGTCCTTCCAATGAATATTCAATGATTGATTTCCTTTAGGATGGACTGGTTGGATCTACTTGCAGTCCAAGGGACTCTCAAGAGTCTTCTCCAACACCACAGCTCGAAAACATCAATTCTTCGGCATTCAGCTTTCTTTATAGACCAACTCTCACATCGATACATGACTACTGGAAAAACCATAGCCTTGACTAGACAGACGTTTGTTGGTAAAGTAATGTCTCTGCTTTTTAATATGCTGTCTTGGTTGGTCATAACTTTTCTGCCAAGGAGTAAGCATCTTTTAATTTCATGTCTTCAGTCACCATCTGCAGTGATTCTGGAGCCCAAAAAATAAAGTCTCTCACTGTTTCCATTGCTGCCCTATCTATTTGCCATTAAGTGATGATACCAGATGCCATGATCTTCATTTTCTGAATGTTGAGTTTTAAGTCAATTTTTTCACTTTCCTCTTTCACTTTCATCAAGAGGCTTTTTAGTTCTTCTTCACTTTCTGCCATAAGGGTGGTGTCATCTGCATATCTGAGGTTATTAATATTTCTCCCAGCAATCTTGATTCCAGCTTGTGCTTCATCCAGCCTGGCATTTTGCATGATATACTCTGTATATAAGTTAAATAAGCAGGGTGACAATATACAGCCTTGGTGTACCTCAGGAGGCAGGTCTGGTGGTCTGGTAGTCCCATCTCTTGAAGAATTTTCCATAGTTTGTTGTGATTCACACAGTCAAGGGCTTTGGCATTGTCAATAAAGCAAAAGTAGATGTTTTTTCTGGAACTCTCTTGCTTTTTTGATGATCCAATGGATGTTGGCAATTTGATCTCTGGTTCCTCTACCTTTTCTAAATCCAGCTTAAACATCTGGAAGTTCATGGTTCACGTACTGTTAAAGCCTGGCTTGGAGAATTTTGAACATTACTTTGCTAGCGTGTGAAGTGAAGTGAAGTCACTCAGTCGTGTCTGACTCTTTGCCACCCCATGGACTGTAGCCTACCAGGCTCCTCTGTCCCTGGGATTCTCCAGGCAGAAATACTGGAGTGGGTCGCCATTTCCTTCTCCAGGAGATCTTCCCAACCCAGGGATCAAACCCAGGTCTCCTGTATTGCAGGCAGACGCTTTACCATCTGAGCCATCAGGGAAGCTCATCGCTAGCGTGTGAGATGAGTGCAACCGTGTGGTAGTTTGAGCATTCTTTGGCATTGCCTTTCTTTGAGATTAGAATGAAATCACCTTTTCCAGTCTTGTGGCCACTGCTAAGTTTTCCAAATTTGCTGGCATATTGAATGCGGAACTTTCACACCATCAACTGTTAGGATTTGAAATAGCTCAACTAATCCCATCATGTCCACTGGCTTTGTTCAAAGTGATGCTTCTTAAGGCCCACTTGACTTCTTAAGCTCCACTTGAATAGTAAATCAAAATAAGACACAAACTATCTCTTGAATGATCCCACTATCATCATCAGTCTCTTCTCCCTCCCATTTACCCTTCATTTGTATCCAAAATGATTCATTTTTAGGACTATCCCTTTCATCTCATCCTTCAAGAAATTACAATGGATCTCATTGCTGATAAGATGAAGTCCCAAGCCCCTCCCCATCAGCCCACCACTAAACATAGTCATCCCCACTACCATCAAGCAATACACTCTGTCAAGGCCTGAAAACACTGCTGGGCAATATGTTCTGCCCTTTGGATATGCTTAATAAATGTTCATGGAAAGAAAGGAAAAGGAGAAGGATGAAGAAAGTGAGGATGATAAATTTGGAAGTGAGATAGAAAAAAGGAAGATGGAGGGAGATGGAAGAAAGGAATATAATGAAGAACAAGACAATAAATTTATCAGATGAACACAGCAGAGCAGGGGTAATCCAATCAGTTATCAGCTGCTTCCTGTGCAAATGGTTTCTCCCATTCTGAGGCTTGTCTTGTTTATGGTTTCCTTTGCTTCCCTGGTGGTGCAGAGGTTAAAGCGTCTGCCTGCAATGTGGGAGACCTGGGTTCAATCCCTGGGTTGGGAAGATCCCCTGGAGAAGGAAATGGCAACCCACTCCAGTATTCTTGCCTGGAGAACCCCACAGACAGAGGAGGTTGGTGGGCTACAGTCCACGGGTTGCAAAGAGTCGGACACGACTGAGCAACTTCACTTTCACTTGCTGTAAAAAAGCTTTGACGTTTAATTAGATCCCATTTGTTTATTTTTGTTTTTATGCTTCTTATTCTAGGAGGTGGGTCAAAAAGAGTCTTGCTGTGATTTCTGTCAAAGAGTATGTAAAACAGATAACTAGTGAGAACCTGTGGTGTATAGCACAGGGAGCTTAGCTTGGCATTCTCTGACGACCTAAGGAAGTGGGTGGGAAGGAGGTTCAAGAGGGAGGCCATAAATATATACACAAAGCTGATTCACTTTATTGTACAGCAGAAACTAACACAATATTGTAATGCAATTATACTTGAATTAAAAAAAAACATATCAAGTACAACATTCATTCTGGTCTCTGGGCTGAGGCTGGAATTGATACTCCTGCTCTGTATTTAACCAGATGAGTAAACAAATTTTACATTCTCCAACAGCACGTAATCATCCATTTTAAAAACAAGCATGAAATCACATGAAGCTCATTCTAGACTTTCAATATTTCAAACTACTTGATAAATACCCAATAGGATTCTCAGCTCAAAGAACTGAGTGTGCCTTGAAATAAAGGAAGATCATATCACATATACTGTGAAATCTCAATTATATTTTCTCATGATTTAAATTGCCTTCTGGATCTAGTATATCTCCTATATTACAATCTTATTGAGTTTTCTTTTTTTTTAATTTTTATTTTTACTTTATTTTACTTTACAGTACTGTATTGGTTTTGGCATACATTGACATGAATCCGTCATGGGTGTACATGAACTCCCAAACATGAACCCCTCCCCCCACCTCCCACCCCACATCATTCCTCTGGATCATCCCCATACATCAGCCCCAAGCATCCTGCATCCTGTATCAAACATAGACTGGGGATTCGTTTCTTACATGATAGTATACATATTTCAATGCTATTCTCCCAGATCATCCCACCCTCTCCCTCTCCCTCTCCCTCTCCCTCTCCCTCAAC
>SJYX01013789.1:112249-231233 GCA_006410675.1 Oreotragus oreotragus | reverse complement strand
AGTTGGACTGTGAAGAAAGCTGAGCGCCGAAGAATTGATGCTTTCGAACTGTGGTGTTGGAGAAGACTCTTGAGAATCCCTTGGACTGCAAGGAGATCCAACCAGTCCATTCTGAAGGAGATCAACCCTGGGATTTCTTTGGAAGGAATGATGCTAAAGCTGAAACTCCAGTACTCTGGCCACCTCATGCGAAGAGTTGACTCATTGGAAAAGACTCTGATGCTGGGAGGGATTGGGGGCAGGAGGAGAAGGGGACGACCAAGGATGAGATGGCTGGATGGCATCACGGACTCGATGGACGTGAGTCTGAGTGAACTCTGGGAGATGGTGATGAACAGGGAGGCCTGGCGTGCTGCGATTCATGGGGTCGCAAAGAGTCGGACACGACTGAGCGACTGAGCTGAACTGAACTGAACTACAAAGAAATCTAGAAGACATTAAATGAGAAATTAAGCAGGACTTTATGGATACATCATATGGATAGATTAGAAGATAACACTGGAAAGATGTCAATGCTTCAAATTGATCTATTAATCCATTTAAATACAATAAAAATCCCTTTTATTCTTTTGTGGAAATCAACAATATATATATCAAGAATAGCCAAAACAATCTTGAACAAATTTTGAATAAAATCAAAGATCTGTTGTACCACATTTCAAGACTTATAACAGAGCTATAATATTTTTAGGACTCTTTTTAGCTTTTTTTGTCATGGCACAATATCATAAATAGGCCAATGGTAGAAAAAAATAATATATAATACAGATCCACATATACGAACACTTTTAAAAATAAATGTTATGCTAAATGTTTATTCCTATGAAATATCTCAATTGATTTACATAAAATAAACTTATTTACACTGCTTTCAAAAGCTTTATTAAGTTCATTATTTCTGGATTTTGACAAAAGGAATAAATCAAAGTTTGAAATGGATAAATTGAGCTCATAATTTCAAAGATATAGTTTAGTTTATTTTATGCTGCATTCCAAACCTTAATGTGTCACTTTTTCAACAAAAGTTTTCACCATTGACAAGATTAGTCCTCTCAAAGCCTAAAGATAGTTAATCTAAGTCTCCTTTGTAATACCTTAATTTTATGAATTTTTATTCCTGAAAATATTCTGGAACTCATTCCAATTAGCACAATACTTAGGGTCACCAATCATTTCTACTTTGCAAAATCCAATAATCAGTTCTAAATCTTCATGTTCTTTGAATTCTCAGCACCATTTAGCCAATTAGTCTTACCTCTTGAAAAATCTTTTATCACTTAGATTGGGACACTATTGCCTCAGCTTTTTTTATTATCTCCCTACTTTTCGGTCTTTCTAGTTTTCTCCTCATCTCCACAACTGCTAAAAATCAAATACCTCATTGTTCAGTCTTTGGACTTTTTCTCTTCTGCATCTAATCCATTCTCTACACAATTTTATACAAACTTATCTTAAAACATCATTTATATGGTCTGACTTCAAAGTTATTATCCCAAGCTTAGACTCCTTACTGATCTTCCAACTCATATATCCATTGCCTACCTGACTATTCACCTTTTGGATATCTAATTAGCACCTTAAATTCAAAATATCTAAAGGCTAGTTGCCAAAACCAATAGAACTGTAAAGTAAAATAAAGTAAAATGGAAGCTCTAAAAAAAAATAATAAATAAAAAATAAAATAAAAATAAAATAAATAGCTTGAATGCAACCTAAATATATATATATATATATATATATCTAAAGGCTAATTTCTTGATATTCTCTTCTAATCCATGGTTTCCACAGACTTCCCCATCTTGGTAAATGACAATTCTTCCACTTGTTCAGGAAAAACAAACAGAAAACATAAACAATATGTGACAATTTTTACTCTCAACCCCCACCTTCACTCCACCTATCAGCTTGACAATTAAGATGTACACAGTATCTGTGTACATGGCTAACTTCATGGCTATTGCCCCAATTCAAGACATCATTTATCAACTTGATTCCTGCAATATCCTCTTAACCTTCCTTGCTTCTGCCCTTCTGCTAGCTTTGCAGGATTCCTTCCAACAATCTGTGTGACATCTTTAAAAAACAGGCTGATCAGGTCGCTCCTATGTTCAAAATCCTGCGGTGGCTTCCAGTGGTGAAGTTATAGCCAAAGCCATTATAGTGTCTTACAAGGTCCTACACATTGAGGCAGGTTCACCATGAATCTAAAATAGCGGAACTTTTGATCTCTCACTTACAAAGTCCCTTTCAAAGACCTTGAAGGAAACCTAGAAGCTTCTGTCCTCATAATTTATTTATTGCTTTTTCTTAAAGAAGCTCCCCCTTGTGTAATCTCCAGGTTCCACAACCTGGATTCACCCACATCTATAGGATCTAGCCTCCCATATGAGATGTTTACTTCATCTCCTTCTACCCTCTCACCCTGCTCACAGCAACTGTACTTGTACAGGCTGGTCATGGGATGAGTTATACATCCCCAGCACCACTGTAGCATGCATGAAGGAGGTGCTCAAATATATATATTATAAATGAATGAATAAACAAATCCATGTTAGGGTCAAACTGAGACCTCATCCTCCAGAAGAGTTATTGATGTGAAACAAGAACCAGTCTCCTCTTAGCAGTCAGCTCTTTTCTCCACTTATTCAATTTAAGCTCACCCCAGAACATGGAGCAGGGAAAACCTGCACACATATTTCACCACTGAACTCTTCTTGCGTCCCTTCTTCTTTCTTCTTCTAGCACACCACAAGATGGACAGGCTATTTATTTATTGACCCTATATCACATATTTTCTCCTTCCTGCTGAATGCTATAAATGGAGTCCCCTAGTGAATGTACTACTGTAGTAAAAGAGAAAGAATTCAGAAACTTCTTCCATTTTTTTGTAGCACAGATTTAAAAGTCATAACCTGAATATCATCTTGGTCTTTCTATTTGCATTCTCTACATCACCAAAATAAAAAACTGAGAGGTGGTCTGGAAATCCAAATTTGCTAGCATGTATGCAAAATTACTGAATACCATGACAGCAGAAAAAAATGAACGGACTGAAAATTCTGGACAGTGTTACACTAAGAACAAAATTACTACTAGTTCTCTGACTTGTACCATAGCTTGTATTTTAGTTGTTAATGTCTCAGTCCTCTACGCATTCTGTATATTTCAACGCAAAGTTCAGCTACTAATCTGTTAATGTCAGAAATATTCTCTTCATTCAGTATTTGTCAGTTGTTGGCATCTTCTTTTGCCAGTGCTCATAGGCACCAATTTATATAACACCAGTACTATAACTGCCCATCTTGTGTTTCTGCAGTTTCCCCTCTTAGCATTTATTCACCTAACTTCTCACAACAGTTACAATTAGTTACAGGTACAATTAGGGGTTATAATTATGATCGTTTCTTTTATACCTCGAGAAGCACAATTCCCCCCATCAATTCCCAAGTTAGTACAAAGACATCAAGAAAAAGACTACACTTCAAAACTAGAAGAATGGATCATTATTCCTACCAGCAAAAAAGACTACACTTCAAAACTAGAAGAATGGATCATTATTCCTACCAGCAAAACATTATCCAGTTTAAAGACAGAGTATGAAATATATAATACCAATACAGAGGAAAGAAGATTTTTTAAAACTGTTAAATTTTTAAGAGTGAGGAGTCTTCAGCTAGTCCTTCCTGGATAGAACTGTCATTACCACAGTTAAAATATGAAGGATCACAGTGACTTTCCATGATACATATTTTCAAAATGCACCTGTCAGACTGGATAAATATATCCTCTGGTTCCCAGCATGCGGGTTTCCTTCTTCATATCCCATTTGAAACACAATTCACCCAACAGGAATCATTAACTTCATTACAAGTAAAACTAGATAATACAAGACTTCACAAATAAAATAGGACTTCAAAGTTCTGGAACTGCCACAGGCATAATAGTAATAACACAAAGTAAGTGGCAAAAATGGCAGACTGATCCTTCTCTTTGGAATGAATTATTTAATACATGCACATTTCAGTATTACAGCAAGCAGAATATAAGAATATAAGAACTGGTATAAAGTGGTGGCCAAGAAGTGCACTTTTAAAAAATGTTCAACTTAGACGATGGGAAAGCAATAACAACCAAGAAGAGAAATGGGAAGAAAGGGAAGAAAGAAAAGGACACTGAGAAGAGAGAGGCAGAGTAGTGATGGCAGAACAGGAATAAGGCTCACGCAGCCTCCCAAGGAACACAGACCAGCTCTGATCTGCCTTGAAGAGTAAGTAAAGGCAGAACCACACTTACAGAATCCAGAGGGTTATCTTCATTCCTATCAATCTTTTCAGGGTTTCCCTCCCCCTTGGGCTTTAATTTTGTTACTGTGTGGATGTTTGCTCATCTCATGGGTTTTATGAGCTTATTTTACCATTTCCACTGGATTTTACTTCTAATATGTCTGGTATCTACCTGGAAACCTGGCATCCACAATGGCTAAGGTTCAGCTACCAAACATAAATCATATGGCCACATGATGAAATCTGATGTAAAAAAAAAAAATTAAATCCATCAAGACTGAAGCAACTATGAGTTACAGCATTTTAGAATGTTAAATAAATTTAAATAAATAGAAATATGAGAAAAAAATGGCTTTTCCTTTTCCAATTAATTCTTTGGGTTCCTAAGTTAAAGCTTTAGGCCTACCTACTTGAAGAATTCTCCTCATGTTTTTAGAATATATAAGATCCTGCAAGTATTACAGAACAGCAGTGTGTGAACTGGGGATGAAGGAAAAAACCTTTGATAACATTTTACTAATGACATTTACAACTCTCCATTTTACTAACAGGATAATGATTAGCAGCTAATTATTTAGGCCATTAATTGATTGCCTTTTTAGTGATTAAAAATATGTATGTTAATTATACCTAAAAATGTAGTTAATTTAAGAACTGAAAAGAATGATACTACTTTAGCATTTTAGTAGATAAACATTTTGGGAAAATATAACATGATTAAAAGAAAACTAAAACTCATAGCTTTCTATTTGCTTGCTATTTGTAGTTTTTATAATAAATCTAATTTAGTACAAGGTTTTTTGGTTTTTTGGTTTTTTTTTTTTTGCTTTTTTAAACAAAAGGGCCTGGCTTTTCTTGAACCATTCTCTTTCTGATAATGAATGGATTGTAAATGCAAAACCCTGCATATCATTATGTGAAACATTTACGCATNAGGCATAATAGTAATAACACAAAGTAAGTGGCAAAAATGGCAGACTGATCCTTCTCTTTGGAATGAATTATTTAATACATGCACATTTCAGTATTACAGCAAGCAGAATATAAGAATATAAGAACTGGTATAAAGTGGTGGCCAAGAAGTGCACTTTTAAAAAATGTTCAACTTAGACGATGGGAAAGCAATAACAACCAAGAAGAGAAATGGGAAGAAAGGGAAGAAAGAAAAGGACACTGAGAAGAGAGAGGCAGAGTAGTGATGGCAGAACAGGAATAAGGCTCACGCAGCCTCCCAAGGAACACAGACCAGCTCTGATCTGCCTTGAAGAGTAAGTAAAGGCAGAACCACACTTACAGAATCCAGAGGGTTATCTTCATTCCTATCAATCTTTTCAGGGTTTCCCTCCCCCTTGGGCTTTAATTTTGTTACTGTGTGGTTGTTTGCTCATCTCATGGGTTTTATGAGCTTATTTTACCATTTCCACTGGATTTTACTTCTAATATGTCTGGTATCTACCTGGAAACCTGGCATCCACAATGGCTAAGGTTCAGCTACCAAACATAAATCATATGGCCACATGATGAAATCTGATGTAAAAAAAAAAAATTAAATCCATCAAGACTGAAGCAACTATGAGTTACAGCATTTTAGAATGTTAAATAAATTTAAATAAATAGAAATATGAGAAAAAAATGGCTTTTCCTTTTCCAATTAATTCTTTGGGTTCCTAAGTTAAAGCTTTAGGCCTACCTACTTGAAGAATTCTCCTCATGTTTTTAGAATATATAAGATCCTGCAAGTATTACAGAACAGCAGTGTGTGAACTGGGGATGAAGGAAAAAACCTTTGATAACATTTTACTAATGACATTTACAACTCTCCATTTTACTAACAGGATAATGATTAGCAGCTAATTATTTAGGCCATTAATTGATTGCCTTTTTAGTGATTAAAAATATGTATGTTAATTATACCTAAAAATGTAGTTAATTTAAGAACTGAAAAGAATGATACTACTTTAGCATTTTAGTAGATAAACATTTTGGGAAAATATAACATGATTAAAAGAAAACTAAAACTCATAGCTTTCTATTTGCTTGCTATTTGTAGTTTTAATAATAAATCTAATTTAGTACAAGGTTTTTTGGTTTTTTGGTTTTTTTTTTTTTGCTTTTTTAAACAAAAGGGCCTGGCTTTTCTTGAACCATTCTCTTTCTGATAATGAACGGATTGTAAATGCAAAACCCTGCATATCATTATGTGAAACATTTACGCATTCAGAGTGTCTATTTGGTGGCTTTCTTCTTAAGAAGCTAAACAATTCATTAAACAAGCTGCTCGTGAATGGTGGATCAGAACAAGCATAAGCTGCCTTCCGTAGAATTCTATTGTGAAGCTGTACCCATTTGTGTTTTCTTTGAAGCCATAAAAATGAAACCCTTATGCTCATATTAAAAGCATAAGAAAGGCATCTATTATGTCAATAGATTTAAAACACGGCCTTAGACACAGTGAGAACCACTCCAAAATGGCACTCATATAATAGCAAAGGTTAAGAAGTGCATTCCCAGGGAAAACCTTCAAAGGCCTACATATCATTATATCCCCAAACAGATGGCATTGCAGTGTTTGGAACCATAGTTCGCGGACACCTACAATCTCAAATAAATCCTTTCTAATCCCACTCTTGTCCAGATTTTATACTTTGATGGTAAGTGCAGGTGCTTTTCACCATTCTTCATAGAGTGACATAAAATAATATGATGAAGATTCATGTGTAGTATAAGGACACAGCTCTTAATACAACTTCTATGCAACATACAAGTATTCTCCTAGCAACAGACTTACATTTTATAGAAATAATCAATTCCTAAATTCTAAACCATGAATAATCTTCATTAGTTTGAATTTTACAGGCAAAAAAAGAGGAACATACTTCTCTCTTATATTGCTGGAAATAAAAATTGATTAAAAAGAAAAAAAACACTTCTTTGCAAAATAATGTGGAATTCTCTAGTAACAATGTGTATACTCTGGATGGACTCAAACACAAGAGATGAGGATAAGAATTTTCACAGCAGCATTTTTTATAGTAGCAAAAAACTACAAATAACCCATAAGCTCATTGACAGGAAGACGGATATTTGAACTGTGATATATACCCTGCAATGAAAATGAACAGCTGCTACGTGTACCAACATGGCCAACCCTTAGAAACAATGCTGAGCAAAAAAGTCCCAGAAAACTATCTGAAATATTTCCTTTATACAAATTTAAAAGTATGTAAAGTTGAGCAACATGTTATTGTTACTAAGGTTCAGTTTTTTCAATAATTTAAATTCTGCTGAGAAAAATCATACTACTGTCACTAACAGATAAAAGTAAAAAATTTCTGATTCTTTGTTACAAATCTCAAATACAGTGAACTCTGAACACAGGTTAGAATTGCACAGGTCCACTTTTATGGAGTTTTTCTCACTAAATACATACTACAGTACTATGCAATTTATGATTGGTTGAATCCATGGATGTGGAACTGCATATAAGTAGCATTAACTGTAAAGTTATACATGAATTTTCAACTGGGCAGGGGATCAGTAACCCTCATGTTTTTCAAAGGCTAACTCTACTGAATACTTTTTTGAATGTAAACAATGTACAACAAAATTGCCTATAGATAAATTTCTAATGGATCCCTCAGGTCAAGAAAATTTGTTTAAAATATCACATATATCAAAATTTAAAGAAAATACATAAATTATAAACTAAAAAAGATAAAAATAATATTACAGTTTTACCATAAAGAATTTTACTTCACAGTTTACCTGAAACATCACAAGGCTTGTGAGACTGCAGAAAATAGTTCCTCTTTAATTCCTGTCTGTATATAAGATGTGGCTTGTTATGATCATCTTCATGTTCACTCCCATCTGCCTTCATTATAGGTTCTAAGAAATATTCACCATCATGTGCTTTAAATGTTCCCATCTGGAAATAAAGAAAATAAAAATTAATTTTCTTCTGTCACTAAGTAGAAAAAAAGTGTGCTGTCCCACAGGTTAACCTGTCCCACAGGTTAAAATGAGGACACAGAACAAGATAAAGTCATCAACTGAACATAATGTTTCCCTTCCTGGCTCACGTCTTCTTCTTATGTATAAAGTCACAGAGAATGAATAATATTCCAATAAACAGAGTTGAAATGACAGGCATTCCAGCTAGAAAGAATAGCACAGGCGACAGCATCAAAATGGCCAAAAGCTTAGCACATTCTAGAAGTGAAAAAGCCTGTTTGGCTTGGTCTATGTAAGGTGATAGTGTGAGACAAGACTTAAAAGGAAGGCTAGGGTCAGATAAAAGATCTCGAGTGCAATGCTAGCAACTTAAACTTTGTGAGAAGTTGAGAGCCATTGCAGAGTTTTCACAAAGACCTGTCTCCTGAACTCCAGAATGCAATATCTAACTTGTTTTTTGACATCTCCACTTAGAGCTACAGCAGCATTCTCAACTTCAACATGTCCAGAACCAAACTCTTTATTTTCAGTCTAAACCTGCTATTCTTCAATGCTCCCTCTTTCAGTAAATGGCAACAGTATTATTCAGATTGCTTCAGACAAAAGTCCTTAGAGAAAAATGAAGGATGGCTCTCTCTCAAATCTCACATTCAATTCATCTGCAAATCCAAATGGCTCAACCTTCAAGATATAATTGAAATCCAACCACTTCTCCTAAATTTCACCACTATATCCATGAACTAACCTAACTTTCTCTCCTTCCTGAACTAAATCAATAGCCCTCTACAGTCTCTACAGAGGAGCCACAATAATTTGTCTTTTGTCAAGATCATGTTGCTCTCAAAAAAAGAACAAAAACAAAAAAAGTATTATAACTGTTCAAATCACTCAGTAAGATCCAAATTCCTTATCATGGTCTGCATGTCCTCCATGATCTGCCCACTTCTTTCCACCACCCCATCCTCCAAACACACAGACAACCAAGAGCTCTGACTTCATCTTCTGCTCTTCCACTCTGGCTCATTCTCGAGCTCCATTCCTGATGTCTCTGCTATTCTTTAAATATGACAAGTATTCTCCCAGCTCAGGACCTATGACTTACTAAACCTGCCTCAAGCACTTTTTCCAGCTGGCTCCCTCTGTGACTTGTTTCAGGTCCCTGCTCAACACTCATGACCCTATTTATTAAAATGTTACCAGCCTCCTATGTCTATCCCCACCATCCAGGTTCATTTTTCTCCATAATGCTTATCACTACCTGATAGATTATTGCTTATATATGTTACTTGTCTGACACCATCCACCAAAATATAAGTCCACGAGAGTAGAGCTTTGTCTGTCTTCTATGCATGCCTGTCATGCCTGCCACATAGCATATTGGATAATATATATTAAAGGAATGAATAATATTGTAGGCAGTAAAATTTAATCTAGTGACACTGTGTGTTGAAATACTAGATTTATAAGGTAGAAGCCCAGAAGGGAGGTAACAAAACCTAAATTATGGTGACAGGGGTGGTACAGCAGCTGGAAGGGAAAGATTACATGACGTCAGTGCCTAAGGAAAGCAGAAAAACAGTGAGAGGAAGAATTTATGACGGAGATAATTATCTGGGAAAATATTATTTCCAAAATGACTTCAGAGGTGGTAAAAATCCAACAAACCTCTTTACTACCAAACAATAGAAAAAGATACCAGAGTTACATCATAGAAACTCCTGGCCTTGATAATTTCATAGAGGAATCCCACCAAACCTAGCAAGAGCAGATATTTCCACTGTTATTTTCACTGTTTCAAACTATGAAAAAAAAAACAAAACACTAGTTAGTTCTATGTATAGTGTAAACACAAGGAGAAGGCAATGGCAACCCACTCCACTACTATTGCCTGGAAAATCCCATGGACGGAGGAGCCTGGTAGGCTGCAGTCCATGGGGTCGCGAAGAGTTGGGCACGACTGAGCGACTTCACTTTCACTTTTCACTTTCATGCATTGGAGAAGGAAATGGCAACCCACTCCAGTCATCTTGCCTGGAGAATCCCAGGGATGGGAGAGCCTGGTGGGCTGCCATCTATGGGGTCGCACAGAGTCGTACACAACTGAAGCGACTTAGCATAGCATAGCATAGTGTAAACACATGGTAAAACCTAGTTAAGAAAGCACAAAAGCAAAACAACTACAAAAAAATATATATATAGGAGCTCACATATGACTATCAAGCTAAAAATCCTAAATTATATAAGCAAACACAAGTCAATAACATGGGAAAATGACCAGATGGAGTTTATCATAAGAATATAACTATGGTTCAACACTGGAAATCTTAATTCATCATAGTCACTTACACAAATGTGAAAAAAAAAATCACAAGCTTTTTGAAAAAAGTCATGATTTTAAAAACATCAATAAAATATAAATAGACAGATGTTCCCTAAACAAGATGAATTGTACCACAGCCCAAAGACAGTATCATGAATAACAAAGATATATGCAAGGCCTACTTAGGTCAGGAATACAAGGATGCCCAGTATCACCTGTTCTAGATAACAGAATTAGATAAAAGATTAGAAACAAAAAATTGGAAGAGGTAAAACTGTCATCTTCATCAATGTACACCTTAACAAGAATTGAAAAACTACTATAAAAACTAAGTGAATTTAGTCACAGAATATACAGATTAAATAGTATTCACATATAAAAAAAAACATTGAGAAGATATTATGGAAGAAGCAATCCAATTTACAAATGAAACATGACCAGCAACACCACCACTGAGCATATACACTGAAAAAACCATAATCAAAAAAGACACATGTACCCCAGTGTTCATAGCAGAACTATCTACAATGGTCAAGACATGGACACAACCTAAATGTCCAACGACAGATGAATGGATAAAGAAGACCTGGTATACATGTATAATGGAATATTATTCAGCCATAAAAAGAAATGAATTTGAGTCAGTTCTAGTGAAGTGGATGAACCTAGAGCCTGCTATGCAGAGTAAAGAGGTCAGAAAGAGAGAAACAAATACAGTGTATTAACACCTATGTACGTAATCTAGAAAAATGGTATTGATGAACCCATTTGCAGGGAAGGAATGGAGATACAGATGTAGAGAATGGTCTTGTAGACATAGTGGGGGAGGGAAATAGATCTCTTTCTCTAGTTTTGTGAGGCTAAATCATAGAGGACAGGCATTTATCATTATCTCAGTAGCTAATTCTGAAATATACAGCAGATATCATTCATATACATTCATCATTTATTTCCACCTACCAATAACTCTGAGGCAAGTTATTTTTATACTTACTTTACAGGTGAGAAAAAGGAGTGACAGTGAGGTTAAGCCCTTTGTCCAGGTCTTACACCTAGTAAGTAACAGGATCAAGGTGTGAACCCAGGTAGCCTGGCTCCATAGTTTGTGCCTTAATACAGTGCACTGTGTTAGTGATCGGACACCAATTCTGACAAACCCGCAAAACAGCTGACAAATATTGAAAGAGCAGGCAGAGGTCGAGGGACTAGACATACAGAGGTGAATGTGACAAAATTTCGGCTTTCAAAGAATTCATACTTATATAGGAAAAGACAGATTAAAAAATGCAATATGCCTGGTGGTATATCAGTCCTATTACCTATTGGTAATAGGTCCGATAAAGAAAAAATAAGGCAGGGAGACAGAATCCCAGAGGGTGTGGGGATGGAGGCACTCTGGGCTGAGGCTGGAATAATGAGGAGGTGGCCACGGAAAACTCTGGGAGAACACTGCAAACAGAAAGCAGTGACTGAAAGGCCCAGTGGCGGGGAAAAGCTTGGCAGGTTCAAGCGACAGAGAAGAGTGAGGCTGATCTGCAAACAAGGGATACACAGCAGAAGCTCAACAGGCAGGGGCCAGCTGTACTCACTACACTTGACAGTGGAAAGTGCTCATCACGCCTCCAAAGACACAAATATACGTTTGCCTACATATAAAACTTGGCAAATTTCCACTTAGAAAAGCATATTTCTGTGAAGAGCCAATTCAGAAATGAATTACTGAATTGCGGATGTTATGACAACTACAGTTTTAGTGAATGAGGCCTCATTTCCAGGTCTTAATTGTAAATTTCCTTAAGTTATTTAGGGATCATAACTTTGAAATTGTTGCTTTACATTTCATTGTTAATAACATATTTAAATCACCATTTTAACTGAATAGTCACTCAAAGCTATTTAAATGATTCAGGCAATTATAGTCATAAATTCCTCTCTACATTCATAATTATTACCACACAAAAGTAACCAAGTCTTTACTATTTCTACAGTTCCAAAATCTAAACGATTGCCTGAGACATAGAAGGCACTCAACACATACCTACAGAAATAAACATTTTTTGTAACACGGTAATATATCTGATTTCCCCACACCATATACACATTACTTTTATTTTTTTCTCTAATATTTTTAAGTTACAATAGTTTAGGGACTTGGCTGAGATTAGCATGATTTCTTTCAATGTTAAAAATTTAAATGTTCAGGCATTCTTGGTAACATGTATAAATATATTAGGAATACACATTTTAAAGGCTTAATATAAAGGAAATTTCATCAGATACATGGACATTCTAGAGTAGAAAAGATACATAGATATATATACAACAAATTCATCTGTTTCTTAGTATATTATATTCTAGCATATTTCATATTTAGGGACTTGGCTGAGATTAGCATGATTTCTTTCAATGTTAAAAATTTAAATGTTCAGGCATTCTTGGTAACATATATAAATATATTAGGAATACACATTTTAAAGGCTTAATATAAAGGAAATTTCATCAGATACATGGACATTCTAGAGTAGAAAAGATACATAGATATATATACAACAAATTCATCTGTTTCTTAGTATATTATATTCTAGCATATTTCATTCATCCTACCAGTGCTTTTTTTCAAACACAACTACAAATCACTTATTTTCAACACATACCAGAATTCTAGCTTTCTTTGCCTTCCCAGAAAAATAATTAACTATACTTAGAAGTAACAGACTATTTCTGAAACCTGAGTAAACGGACCCATAATGAAAAATCACTTTCTATTTTAAAAAGCATGCTGAGGAGGGAAAATGTGATAGCATCCTGGTAAAAGATACAAATAGACATGAGGAGGCTTGTTACTCATCCCAAAAATGTTTTGAATAATGTCACATTTTCCCCAAGCAATGCTGAAAATATCCATATCTTGGAAACTTTTTAATATTCCTTTTTGATCAAAATTTTACTGTAGGGTACTTCAGTGGTAATGTTCAAATAAATCCACACACAAGTCCAACTGTCATTCTCATATGAAAGGTGAATATGGTTGTATCAAGTCCATTAGTATCTCCTGGAGTCATGCTAGAACACTCTAAAAGTGGAAGTGTTAGTTGCTCAGTCCTGTCTGACTCTTTGCAACCCCATGGACTGTGTAGCCCACCAGGCTCTTCTGTCCATGGAATTCTCTAGGCAAGAATACTGGAGTGGGTAATCATTCCCTTCCCCAGGGGATCTTCCCAGCCCAGGGACTGAATCCAGTCTCCTGCATTGCAGGCTGTTTCCTTACCAACTGGGCCACTAGGAAAGACCCTAGAATATTATCCTGCTAAAAATAATACTGCTTTTATAACTCAAACGTCTTTTCTTCAACAAAATTTCATGTTTTAAAATAATTATTTCAAGAAAAAAATGATTGTCCTCAAGGGGGTTTACCTGTATTTATCAGTGAAGAAGTATTTTGCTTCCAACAATTTTCTTATAAACCACTCCACTGCAGAGGACTTTCTGCACAAATAATAAAAATATTAGAGCTTTGCCTAAAGGCTCCTAACGGAGCACTTATTTTTTTTTTTTTTAACTTGGAAAGGAACCTGGTAAGGCATTGGAAGACTTAATAAAACAGGTGGCTCACAGAATTATATTTAGAGCATGCTGTATTTTTAGCAACTGCCTATGTACGGAGTCACTGCCAACTTGATTCATGAGAAATGCCAATCAAATTCCAAACTCTTCCTTTTGATGACCATTAAAAGCAGAATAGCTTTCACTTGAGCAAGGGGTTCTAAATTTCTTGAAGCAATAATCTGCTATTTGCCACACTGTTTTGAAAGGCAGTAAGTGATTATACAACAAGTTCTAATTTGCTCTCATAGGCCAAAATTTTTATGTTTAGAGGATTTTCATACAATTGTTTTTCCAAAATGTTTCTATTTCACTATTGTGACATTCATTCACACATAGTTTTTCTAATAACATGGCAAGCACATGTACTATGGCCACAAACAATAATGTATTCTCAGATTTTATTAAAGGGTAAAAACAACAAGCACAAAACATAAACCATTTGGACTCTTTTCCCAAAAACTTACAGCTAATCACATTAACATTGGAAACATTAGAACTAGTTCAAAATGAAGTACTACCGAACAAGACAATTAGAGCCAATACTGAGAATCTATTTTAGTAACAAATTGCTCCCAACTACTAATAAAATAAGATTTTTATTTAAGGATTGAAACACTGGTAATTAATATCATGAAATCAAAATGTTTAGTTTCTCAATCTTTAATCATTAAGTCATATGAAAATCACTTTGACACTATTTGTAATAAGGAAGTCCGAATCCTCGGTTTGCACTCATGGAATCTGGGGCAAGCCACTTCATATCTCAAACCTCAGTTCCACAACTTGTAAGACAAACAAATAATCCTTAGAAAGGCAATGTCTGTTAAAATGATGTCACTGGGCTTTCCAGGTGGCACTAGAGGTAAAGAGCCGCCTGTCAATGCAAGAGGCATAAGAGACATGGGTTTGATCCCTGAGTCTCAGGAAGATCCCCTGGAGGAGGGCATGACAACCCACTCCAGTACTCTTCCCTGGAGAATCCCACGGACAGAAGAGCCTGGAGGGCTACAGGCCATAGGGTCACAAAGAGTCAGACACGACTCAAGAAACTTGGCACGGTCCAGCACCTAACGTCCTTAGAAAGGCAAGTGTGTGTTAAAATAATGTCAATAACAGTTTTGAAAGTCAGTACATCTTGACACAGGATGGAAAAGTCTCCACTAAAACCACAAACGTTACAGCCTCTATTTTTTTATTCTAAATAAAGTATAAGTGTTATGTAATAAAAAATGATAAAGATTAACTCTGAGTTTTATCTTTATTTTAGGGCACTCTGTTCAATGCAAAAGGATTTTTCCCCTGACAGCTCCTCATTATTACACTACTAATCATGTCAAGGAAATGGTATATTATAAACAAGCACACACTGAATGAATGAACAGATGATAGGAAGAACATGTAACCGGCCCCAGGAGCCTAAAGCAGAAGATTCATTGCAAAGTTTTTGAAAAGATGGGTCTTCTCTCCTCTGGTTGAGTTCAGTTCAGTTCAGTCACTCAGTCGTGTCGGACTCTTTGCAACCCCATGAACTGCAGCACGCCAGGACTCCCTGTCCATCGCCAACTCCTGGAGCCTACCCAAACTCATGTCCATTAAGTCGGTGATGCCATCAAATCATCTCATCCTCTGTCGTCTCCTTCTCCTCCTACCCTCAATCTTTCCCAGCATCAGGGTCTTTTTATATGAGTCAGCTCTTTGCATCAGGTGGCCAAAGTATTGGAGACTTTGCTTCAATATCAGTCCTTCCAATGAAAATTAGGACTGATCTCCTTTAGGATGGACTGGTTGGATCTCCTTGCATTCCAAGGGACTCTCAAGTCTTCTCCAACACCAAAGTTCAAAAGCATCAGTTCTTCAGTGCTCCACTTTCTTTATAAGTCCAACTCACATCCATACATGACCACTGGAAAACCCATAGCTTTGACTAGACGGACCTCTGTTGGCAAACAAAGTAATGTCTCTGCTTTTTAATATGCTGTCTAGGTTGGTCATAATTTTCCTTCCAAGCAGTAAGTGTCTTTTAATTTCATGGCTGCAATCACAATCTGCAGTGATTTTAGAACCTCAAAAAATAAAGGCAGCCACTATATCCACTGTTTCCCCACCTATTTGCCATGAAGTGATGGGACCGGATGCCATTATCTTTGTTTTCTGAATGTTGAGCTTTAAGCCAACTTTTTCACTCTCCTCTTTCACTTTCATCAAGATGTTCTTTAGTTCTTCTTCATTTTCTGCCATAAGGGTNGTGTTGGAGTATTTGCTATGACCCGTGCGTTCTCTTGGCAAAACTCTGTTAGCCTTGTCCTGCCTTATTCTGTACCTCAAGACCAAATTTGCCTGTTACTCCAGGTGTTTCTTGACTTCCTACTTTTGCATTACAGTCTCCTATAATGAAAAGGACATCTTTTTTGGGTGTTAGTTCTAAAAGGTCTTGGAGGTCTTCATAGAACCATCCAACTTCACCTTCTTCAGTGTTACTGGTTGGGGCATAGACTTGGATTACTGTGATACTGAATGGTTTGCCTTGGAAACAAACAGAGATCATTCTCTGGTTTTTGAGATTGCATCCAAGTATTGCATTTCGGACACTTTTTGTTGACTGTGATGGCTACTCTATTTCTTCTAAGGGATTCCTACCAACAGTAGTAGATATAATGGTCATCTGAGTTAAATTCACCCATTCCAGTCCATTTTAGTTCACTGATTCCTAGAATGTCGACGTTTACTCTTGCCATCTCCTGTTTGACCACTTCCAGTTTGCCTTGATTCATGGACCTAACATTCCAGGTTCCTATGCAGTATTGCTCTTTACAGTCTCGGACCTTGCTTCTATCACCAGTCACATCCACAACTGGGTGTTGTTTTTGCTTTGGCTCCATCCCTTCATTCTTTCTGAAGTTATTTCTCCACTGATCTCTAGTAGCATACTGGGCACCTACCAACCTGAGGAGTTCATCTTTAGTGTCCTATCTTTTTGCTTTTTCATACCATTCATGGGGTTCTCAAGGTAAGAATACTGAAGTGGTTTGCCATTCCCTTCTCCAGTGGACCACATTCTGTCAGATCTCTCCACTATGATCTGTCCGCCTTGGATGGCCCCACATGGCATGCCCCACTTTCATTAAGTTAGACAAGGCTGTGGTCCATGTGATCAGATTGGCTAGTTTTCCGCTAACATTCTTTATTCCCCATTCCACAGGACAACTCCAGGTCTCCAGTGTGAACATGAAAGGAAACACTGCTGATACTCACCGAAAAAGACAATGCTCTCACCATGTCCTGACCCATGAGGATTAAGAATATAAGATAGACTCTGGATTCATCTACCCAAGATTCATGCAGCCAAATGACTTAGCTATATAAACAGTGTCCCAGAGACATCACTAACAAGGAGTAAATTCTGTAGCTTTTCTTTTTCTTGGAGGAACTGAGATGTGTTTGAAGTCACATGGACTTACTAGA
Source organism: Oreotragus oreotragus (assembly GCA_006410675.1). Lineage (NCBI taxonomy): Eukaryota > Metazoa > Chordata > Mammalia > Artiodactyla > Bovidae > Oreotragus > Oreotragus oreotragus. The sequence continues at coordinate 213,608 of SJYX01013789.1, read as the reverse complement.
AGTAGAGAGAACGGTCAAAGAAATGGCCATATTCTTGTGGGGTCTGTGTAGTGGTCCTCAGAAAAGTCTCTCCCAACCTCTTACTAAAATATCTGTGAAGACATAAGGCCTAAAGTCATTATAACAAACTATAAATTTAAAACAACAAGAAATGATTAAGAACTACTTCATAGATGGATAATGGAAAGATGTTCATGATCTAGTCTCAAAACATTTTAAAGCAGTATTACTTAACAAAGATTTATATGTAAGTATTATATATATAAAATAGTTAGAAGGACACATATTATATACCTGCCAGACCATCTGTCATATTTACAGCATATATTTTCCTAGTTTCACTTTACATTTTCAATTTATTTACAATTATTCTAACATATGGTACTCTTCAATTATTAAGCAAATATCATCTTTATCCCTCATTATGTCTCCCTTTACATTTTCCCCTAATGATTATAATATACAGGAAGTTTATTCTATCAATACTTCTTTAATACACTTGGAATTTGGTTTACCAAAGATGAGAATTCAATATTTTCCTTCTCTTCATAGAAGAGTCTTGGAATTCACAGATTTAATGTAAATGCCTTTTAGGCTTTGGTGACTGTCACGGGAAACTAATTTGAAGCAATTACCAAAACTTGACTTCCCATCAGAAGTCAACCTGGTTTTCAAGATTACATTTTCCAAGATACATGAGCCTAGACTAAAGAAGCCCTAGACACTTTCATTGTAGAATAATCTACAGACCCTCAGAACTACCCCAACATTCTGCAGGAAGTTAAAATTTGAATTACAGTCATGCTGTATATTGGGTTGGGGGTGGTGCAGATAATTTACCTTTTAATTCAGTCATTGCTAAACCACAAGGAGCCACATCTGAACTTTATGGCGAAGACTGTGCATTACCCAGAGATCCTGCACATTAGCAGAAACAGTGTCCCTGAAGGCTTGTCTCCTTATATACAATATAAATATGTTTGAAGTGTAAGAAGAGAAAAGCAAAGGTATACTTGGTGAACAGAAAAACAGCCTACAGTGAAAAGTGTCGGTGATCACCAGAATCTACTGTCCTCTCTTCCTCATGGGCATAGCACCGTCCCTCACTTTCTAGCCCCTGACATCTAGGCAGAACCAGGCAACAAGTTTTCATCAACAAAATGTAGACAGAAGTGGTGTGTGTCACCTTTGGACTGAGGGAGTCAAGAGGTTAGGTATGCCTTTCCAATTCTGTTACTATGGTAATAAAGCATTCATGTAACTCATGAATATTTTTAATTAATAGATTTACTGCTGTTGTAATAAGGACATGTGGAGAAGGAAATGGCAACCCACTCCAGTGTTCTTGCCTGGAGAATCCCAGGGACGGGGGAGCCTGGTGGGCTGCTGTCTCTGGGGTCGCACAGAGTCGGACACGACTGAAGTGACTTAGCAGTAGCAATAAGGACATGACTGTATGTCATATATAACAGTGGCTGGTACATAAGGACTGATAAGGATCAGTTGAAAAGAATGATCTATTTCTTTCTCTAAATATTAGTATGAAATGGACAGCTTAAGTAACATTATTTTATGGGAAACAGCAGTTACAAGATAAACAGAAATACAGCCACAAGTAACAACGGCGCAGTGTAAGCCCATATAAGTGTCAGTCTTTCAGTCAAGCCCGACTCTGTGACCCCGTGGCCTGCAGCCCATCAGGCTCCTCTGTCCATGGGATTTTCCAGGCAAAGACACTGGAGTGGTTTGCCATTTCCTTCTCCAAGCCATATAAATGAAGTAATAAGTGGAACACAACTAACTTGGACATCTGAAAAAGATTCAATCTATATGAAAAAAATTTTAAATATGTCCAAGTATTTCAACTAAAATTGATAAAATAATTTTCTTGCACTGAATTCCAGAAAAGAATTAACCTAATCACCTGGAACACATAAATAAAAGTTGCTTTAGATCATTCATTCAAGTACTGAACATTTCTACATGCTATACTGGGTGCTAAAGTAAACAGGACTATCATTCTCTTACTTAAAATCTATACATGACAGAAACGTGGATGAATAACCACAATTCCATATATGATGTACGTAAAGTCTGGTGGTGGAATGAAGGTAGGCCTGGTCAGCTCTTCCCAGAGAAGATCAGGGCAAAGAAAGCAAGTAAGATGAGTAGGAGTTAGGAAAAGGACATTCTAGACAAAGAGAGGAGTAAATATGAACTCAAATCCTTCTGAAGATTAAAGTATACCTATGGTAAAATCAAACAAACATTTCTAGAATAAGTATCTCTTTCTTGCCACCTCCTCCTGGTATTGACTTTCTTGGTTAATGGCTACAGGATCACTCAGTCATTTAAGTCATGAGTCATTAGAACCATATTTTTCGACTGCTTTTCTGGTCCAAAATTTTAATAGGTCTCCTACAAGGTTGCGTAACTTCAGCACCATTGACATTTTGGTATGCTTCGTTGTTCTGGGCATCGTGGGATGTTTGGCAACCTATCTGGCCTCTGTGCACTTGGTGCCACTAGCTTCCCCTGCCCGCTGCACAGCTGTGACACCAAAAGTTTCCCCAGACACTGCCAATGTTCCCTAGGGGACAAAACTGCAGTTGAGAAAGACTGGCCTCCATGTGCACTGCCCGCAGGGACCCACTCTTCTTGCCACCGCAACCACAATATGTCCAGCGGCTTCGCTCCCCCACCCAGCAGGGGTCATCCTTACACAACGGTGGTCTTCTCAGTGCCCTCTCTGCCCCTGCACAGTGTGCATAAGGGGATACCGCTCCTAACACATCGGGCTAATACACCAGCTACAGTTTAAGCCCTCACTCTCTCGAAATACATTTCAAGCCTTAATCTGAACTTAACCTTAATTTTCTCCCTTACTCCACAAGCCCCTCTATGCTTCAGCAGCTGAGACCCACAAGAAGCCCTTGAATTCTCACATCCCCAAGTGTTTAGTCATCCCTCAAAGTCCAGCTGAGAAGCCTCCTACAGCCTAGGTCTCATAACAGTCTTACTCACGCCTTTCACAAAGATCACCCAGCACTTCTTATACTCCCTGTTAACAGCATTTAACAGACTATTTCATTGAGTGGATGTGTGTGTGCCTGACGTCACTGTGTGGCGGCCCTGAAAGGCTGAGAATGATTAGTTAAGGACTCGCACAGTAGGCTTTGAAAGCAGTGTCTCCCATGCACCACTCAGTCAGGAACCAAGTGTGGCCCAGCTATGAAGAGGAAACTCTCTCTTAGGAGGCAAGGGATTCCTCTGTCAGACAAACAGTTTTGAGGGGGAGCTTTGTGGAACCTTGCTTAGACTACCCTGAAGCCTGGGGTACTTCTACCCAACACCGTCACCCTCTCTTCACTGGTTTCAGACTCCACGGCTCTCTCCTTTTCTCTAACAGACACTTCCCCTAAGTAAACTCTTTGCACAGTTAACCCCACCTTGCCACCTGAGGACCTAGGCTAACACTACAATGTTAAAGGCAGAGGCATAAGAAAGTCTCCCTGGTGTTGTTTATTTAACTGAGTATGGGAATAAATAAAAGGGGTCCTTGAGAACTTTACCAACAAATACAGAATAGCACGTGTAATGATCTAAGGCTATAGGACTTCTGAGCAAATAGAAAGTTTAGAAAATAAAAGTTTTACAAGACAAAAAAACAGTAAAGACACTAGTGATGGTTTCCATGCAGTTATTTCCTGTCTGAACAAGGAGTTACTAGAGCACCTCAATAATCAGTCATCAGAGGGCATTAGTGTCTGACATGCTGCAGAATGGTTCACATGAGAAACTTCAAAAAAGTACACACAGACACTGCAAGCTACTCTGTGAGAATACTGTAAAAGCCAGATGCAACGTCTGGTTTTATGACATCTGGAAACTGTTTCTTTCAACCAAAAAGACTGCATTGCTTCAAATCCCACCAAGGAACAGTGAAGTTAATTGTCTAGGCAGTCGAGTTAGTCCCTGAGGGGCTTTGGAAGAAGGGAACCCACCAGGTAATGTAAGAGAGCTGGTAGAGAGACAGGGGTTGTCAGGAACGTCTCTGTACAATCTACACATGCCATCCTGACAAGGATATGCCCCCAATATCATATCTTATGGAATACTGACCTCTACTTTGGCAACTGTCTATCAACATTATGAGAAGATCAATAATATGACCATAAAAAAAAGTCTGTAGTTGAATCTAGGGGTATTAAGGTCTGATAACAATATAGTCTATCACTTTATCAATGAACTAAAAACAGAGTTTGATTAGCCATTATATTGCTTATAGGTAACTTTATGATTTGGCTTTATTTTCATATCTAGTATAGATTTTAGAAACATAAAAATAATCAGAAATGTTTGAGTATGTGATAAATACTTATGAGAAAGAAAAAATACAGGGAAGGTAAGATTAGAAAAGCAAAAGTTATACCCACATGAAACAAAGAAAATTTCTGGCAGACTCATAGCCCCTTCTGGTTCTTGGGCCCAAAACACTTAAGAAAACTAAACAATACAAGTTATGGTTCAGTGGTTTAATGAAAGAGAAAAACATGTAAAACCTAAGACTTCCAGAAGTCGGGAAAATATAGCTGAATAGAAATTAAAAGAAAGCTTCAGTTCATATATCTGAGTTGCAACACTAGCAAGTAAAAGGAATCAATAAATATGCTGCAGTGTCTATTTTTTAAAGGCTGTATGTTCAGAGGTGTTTGGGAAATAGTCATTTGTTTTTTATTCCCTTCCTCTGAAAGTCAAGTTCCTCAGCAGCCACCAGAGAAAGGAAGGACAGATGTTACTTCAAGTGAGAAGATGGAAGAGGAACAAGTCAAGTGAATGAGACATGAAAGGAGAATTTAGTGGATTCCAGGAAGAAAAGAATGATGGGTGCAAAGGAAACAGTTAGAAGGAGGTGTGTGCGCTGACTCACTGGGGGTTAAGGTCTGGAGGCAGAAGTCGAGTTAGATAGTCTAGGGGGACTGCTAAGATAAGTTCTTCAGCGTGCTACACAGAATTCAGGGAAGGGATTTCTCTCTGCAAGGACTTCTCACACACACATTGAACTAAGGGGCATGGCAGAGTCTGGTAAGGGGAAGAATCAAGTCCCCATGCCTTAGTCTCAGAACCTTAGTGGGATCTGGAAGATTATCAGTGGCATCACCAAACCACCTTACATGGGGACAGCACTGCACAGGAGTTAAGTGACCCTGTGTCGAGGGCTGCATAATGCATCCAGGAGACAAGAAATCAAACAGGTGTTGCAGCCAGAACTCAGAGGGACACACAGCGCTAGAGAGAACCCAGGAGGGAACGAGTCAGTGAAACCCAGCTGAACAAAGCAGAGCCATCAGGCTCAGAATATAGCTGCTGGTGCCAGAAAAATGCAGAGAGACCAGAGCACAAAGGATACTGGAGGCCAGAGGAACTGGAGGACAATATGATTTCCCCACCCTCCTCTCAAGCAATACAAAGGCCTCAGAACACTTCATGGCGCTGTATGAGGTCATTTTCATCAATGGTCAACGTTTGCTTGAATCCAGCAATGTTCAAGATAATGAACATTAGCGGGAAAAAAAAAAACTAGGAAGTCTCACACTCATTCAAGATATTCGGGAAAAGCATTTGATTAAGTACAACATCTATTCATGATTAAAAGCAAAACTAAAAGCAAAGAGCAACCCGAAAAAGAGAACCTCAGTATCCTTCAGTAATATCCTTCAGTAAATCTCAACTTTAATGGACTGACAAAGATCAAAGCTGGATCATTACAGCAGCACATATACAAAGTCACAAAGATGAGTTGGGAAATGAGCAGGAGCAGGGCTGTGGTGAGCATTACTGACAACCTGGGCATTGCATCACTGTGGATTTGCAAAAACTCAGCTGGTTCAGGTTGTGGGTAATACAACTTTATCTGGATCTAAAGACTAACATGAGATTAAAAAAAGAAATCTAGTGTTATAACAGACGGACTCTAAAGCCTACCAGAAATTCTGCCACCTGATGGAACTATTATTCTAAAGAGTGCTGAGGAGAGAGTCGAAGTAGAAATAAAACAATCATAAAGTGAAAGCTGCTCAGCCGTCATGTCTGTTAGGAAGTCTCACACTCATTCAAGATATTCGGGAAAAGCATTTGATTAAGTACAACATCTATTCATGATTAAAAGCAAAACTAAAAGCAAAGAGCAACCCGAAAAAGAGAACCTCAGTATCCTTCAGTAATATCCTTCAGTAAATCTCAACTTTAATGGACTGACAAAGATCAAAGCTGGATCATTACAGCAACACATATACAAAGTCACAAAGATGAGTTGGGAAATGAGCAGGAGCAGGGCTGTGGTGAGCATTACTGACAACCTGGGCATTGCATCACTGTGGATTTGCAAAAACTCAGCTGGTTCAGGTTGTGGGTAATACAACTTTATCTGGATCTAAAGACTAACATGAGATTAAAAAAAGAAATCTAGTGTTATAACAGACGGACTCTAAAGCCTACCAGAAATTCTGCCACCTGATGGAACTATTATTCTAAAGAGTGCTGAGGAGAGAGTCGAAGTAGAAATAAAACAATCATAAAGTGAAAGCTGCTCAGCCGTCATGTCTGACTCTTTGTTACCCCATGGGCTATACAGTGTGTGGAATTCTCCAGGCCAGAATACTGGAGTGGGTAGCCTTTCCCTTCTCCAGGAGATCTTCCCAACCCNTGCCACCTGATGGAACTATTATTCTAAAGAGTGCTGAGGAGAGAGTCGAAGTAGAAATAAAACAATCATAAAGTGAAAGCTGCTCAGCCGTCATGTCTGACTCTTTGTTACCCCATGGGCTATACAGTGTGTGGAATTCTCCAGGCCAGAATACTGGAGTGGGTAGCCTTTCCCTTCTCCAGGAGATCTTCCCAACCCAGGGATCAAACCCCGGTCTCTCACATTGCAGGTGGATTCTTTACCAGCTGAGCCACAAGGGAAGCCCAAAATAATAGCTAATATCATAAGTGAAAAAATATCAAAGAAATGTCACTAATTTCATTAGTGATTCAGACTTATAATTGGTCCTCATCACACTTCTAAAAGATTTTTAGATCCTGGTTCCTCTAGTTATTTGCTGTGAAAATAACTGGAAATTTTCTATCTCTGCCATGACTGATGTCTTCAACACAGACTTACACATACAAAGAAAATGAGATAAAGCTGAGTTATGTAGGTATGAAAAATATGTTTTTAAATGTTAAATCAAATTAAACTCTGATAATATCAATAAGTCTATCAAAAGCAAAGTATATACATAAATCAAATTAATAACGCAGTATAACTAGACAACTGTGTCCAAATTGATAAAGTGATAAGAAAGGATGAACTTCTGTTAAGACTTAAAAACATTTTCAAAAAGGAGATACTGAAAAATAATTTGAACTACACCAATATTATGAATCAACATGAGCAGAAACATCATTCCTAATAACGTTTCCCATCTGGACTTTTTTCCATGCCTTAAATACTAAATCAAGAAAATATACTGACCGTGGCAAATATGTGGTAGTAAATCTAGAATTTTCCAGACAAAGTAAATATTTTGAAAGTTTCTAGAAAAGAGAATATGTTTCTTTCCTTTTATGTGTAGATGGCTGTGTAAATATTAGTGTGTTTCTGCCATTCTGATGTTGAATTTTACATTTATCTATAGCAGGAAAGAAAACTGTCCAAGGCATTCCTTGTATGTTAGTGACTTAGCAGTAGCAATAAGGACATGACTGTATGTCATATATAACAGTGGCTGGTACATAAGGACTGATAAGGATCAGTTGAAAAGAATGATCTATTTCTTTCTCTAAATATTAGTATGAAATGGACAGCTTAAGTAACATTATTTTATGGGAAACAGCAGTTACAAGATAAACAGAAATACAGCCACAAGTAACAACGGCGCAGTGTAAGCCCATATAAGTGTCAGTCTTTCAGTCAAGCCCGACTCTGTGACCCCGTGGCCTGCAGCCCATCAGGCTCCTCTGTCCATGGGATTTTCCAGGCAAAGACACTGGAGTGGTTTGCCATTTCCTTCTCCAAGCCATATAAATGAAGTAATAAATGGAATACAACTAACTTGGACATCTGAAAAAGATTCAATCTATATGAAAAAAATTTTAAATATGTCCAAGTATTTCAACTAAAATTGATAAAATAATTTTCTTGCACTGAATTCCAGAAAAGAATTAACCTAATCACCTGGAACACATAAATAAAAGTTGCTTTAGATCATTCATTCAAGTACTGAACATTTCTACATGCTATACTGGGTGCTAAAGTAAACAGGACTATCATTCTCTTACTTAAAATCTATACATGACAGAAACGTGGATGAATAACCACAATTCCATATATGATGTACGTAAAGTCTGGTGGTGGAATGAAGGTAGGCCTGGTCAGCTCTTCCCAGAGAAGATCAGGGCAAAGAAAGCAAGTAAGATGAGTAGGAGTTAGGAAAAGGACATTCTAGACAAAGAGAGGAGTAAATATGAACTCAAATCCTTCTGAAGATTAAAGTATACCTATGGTAAAATCAAACAAACATTTCTAGAATAAGTATCTCTTTCTTGCCACCTCCTCCTGGTATTGACTTTCTTGGTTAATGGCTACAGGATCACTCAGTCATTTAAGTCATGAGTCATTAGAACCATATTTTTCGACTGCTTTTCTGGTCCAAAATTTTAATAGGTCTCCTACAAGGTTGCGTAACTTCAGCACCATTGACATTTTGGTATGCTTCGTTGTTCTGGGCATCGTGGGATGTTTGGCAACCTATCTGGCCTCTGTGCACTTGGTGCCACTAGCTTCCCCTGCCCGCTGCACAGCTGTGACACCAAAAGTTTCCCCAGACACTGCCAATGTTCCCTAGGGGACAAAACTGCAGTTGAGAAAGACTGGCCTCCATGTGCACTGCCCGCAGGGACCCACTCTTCTTGCCACCGCAACCACAATATGTCCAGCGGCTTCGCTCCCCCACCCAGCAGGGGTCATCCTTACACAACGGTGGTCTTCTCAGTGCCCTCTCTGCCCCTGCACAGTGTGCATAAGGGGATACCGCTCCTAACACATCGGGCTAATACACCAGCTACAGTTTAAGCCCTCACTCTCTCGAAATACATTTCAAGCCTTAATCTGAACTTAACCTTAATTTTCTCCCTTACTCCACAAGCCCCTCTATGCTTCAGCAGCTGAGACCCACAAGAAGCCCTTGAATTCTCACATCCCCAAGTGTTTAGTCATCCCTCAAAGTCCAGCTGAGAAGCCTCCTACAGCCTAGGTCTCATAACAGTCTTACTCACGCCTTTCACAAAGATCACCCAGCACTTCTTATACTCCCTGTTAACAGCATTTAACAGACTATTTCATTGAGTGGATGTGTGTGTGCCTGACGTCACTGTGTGGCGGCCCTGAAAGGCTGAGAATGATTAGTTAAGGACTCGCACAGTAGGCTTTGAAAGCAGTGTCTCCCATGCACCACTCAGTCAGGAACCAAGTGTGGCCCAGCTATGAAGAGGAAACTCTCTCTTAGGAGGCAAGGGATTCCTCTGTCAGACAAACAGTTTTGAGGGGGAGCTTTGTGGAACCTTGCTTAGACTACCCTGAAGCCTGGGGTACTTCTACCCAACACCGTCACCCTCTCTTCACTGGTTTCAGACTCCACGGCTCTCTCCTTTTCTCTAACAGACACTTCCCCTAAGTAAACTCTTTGCACAGTTAACCCCACCTTGCCACCTGAGGACCTAGGCTAACACTACAATGTTAAAGGCAGAGGCATAAGAAAGTCTCCCTGGTGTTGTTTATTTAACTGAGTATGGGAATAAATAAAAGGGGTCCTTGAGAACTTTACCAACAAATACAGAATAGCACGTGTAATGATCTAAGGCTATAGGACTTCTGAGCAAATAGAAAGTTTAGAAAATAAAAGTTTTACAAGACAAAAAAACAGTAAAGATACTAGTGATGGTTTCCATGCAGTTATTTCCTGTCTGAACAAGGAGTTACTAGAGCACCTCAATAATCAGTCATCAGAGGGCATTAGTGTCTGACATGCTACAGAATGGTTCACATGAGAAACTTCAAAAAAGTACACACAGACACTGCAAGCTACTCTGTGAGAATACTGTAAAAGCCAGATGCAACGTCTGGTTTTATGACATCTGGAAACTGTTTCTTTCAACCAAAAAGACTGCATTGCTTCAAATCCCACCAAGGAACAGTGAAGTTAATTGTCTAGGCAGTCGAGTTAGTCCCTGAGGGGCTTTGGAAGAAGGGAACCCACCAGGTAATGTAAGAGAGCTGGTAGAGAGACAGGGGTTGTCAGGAACGTCTCTGTACAATCTACACATGCCATCCTGACAAGGATATGCCCCCAATATTATATCTTATGGAATACTGACCTCTACTTTGGCAACTGTCTATCAACATTATGAGAAGATCAATAATATGACCATAAAAAAAAGTCTGTAGTTGAATCTAGGGGTATTAAGGTCTGATAACAATATAGTCTATCACTTTATCAATGAACTAAAAACAGAGTTTGATTAGCCATTATATTGCTTATAGGTAACTTTATGATTTGGCTTTATTTTCATATCTAGTATAGATTTTAGAAACATAAAAATAATCAGAAATGTTTGAGTATGTGATAAATACTTATGAGAAAGAAAAAATACAGGGAAGGTAAGATTAGAAAAGCAAAAGTTATACCCACATGAAACAAAGAAAATTTCTGGCAGACTCATAGCCCCTTCTGGTTCTTGGGCCCAAAACACTTAAGAAAACTAAACAATACAAGTTATGGTTCACTGGTTTAATGAAAGAGAAAAACATGTAAAACCTAAGACTTCCAGAAGTCGGGAAAATATAGCTGAATAGAAATTAAAAGAAAGCTTCAGTTCATATATCTGAGTTGCAACACTAGCAAGTAAAAGGAATCAATAAATATGCTGCAGTGTCTATTTTTTAAAGGCTGTATGTTCAGAGGTGTTTGGGAAATAGTCATTTGTTTTTTATTCCCTTCCTCTGAAAGTCAAGTTCCTCAGCAGCCACCAGAGAAAGGAAGGACAGATGTTACTTCAAGTGAGAAGATGGAAGAGGAACAAGTCAAGTGAATGAGACATGAAAGGAGAATTTAGTGGATTCCAGGAAGAAAAGAATGATGGGTGCAAAGGAAACAGTTAGAAGGAGGTGTGTGCGCTGACTCACTGGGGGTTAAGGTCTGGAGGCAGAAGTCGAGTTAGATAGTCTAGGGGGACTGCTAAGATAAGTTCTTCAGCGTGCTACACAGAATTCAGGGAAGGGATTTCTCTCTGCAAGGACTTCTCACACACACATTGAACTAAGGGGCATGGCAGAGTCTGGTAAGGGGAAGAATCAAGTCCCCATGCCTTAGTCTCAGAACCTTAGTGGGATCTGGAAGATTATCAGTGGCATCACCAAACCACCTTACATGGGGACAGCACTGCACAGGAGTTAAGTGACCCTGTGTCGAGGGCTGCATAATGCATCCAGGAGACAAGAAATCAAACAGGTGTTGCAGCCAGAACTCAGAGGGACACACAGCGCTAGAGAGAACCCAGGAGGGAACGAGTCAGTGAAACCCAGCTGAACAAAGCAGAGCCATCAGGCTCAGAATATAGCTGCTGGTGCCAGAAAAATGCAGAGAGACCAGAGCACAAAGGATACTGGAGGCCAGAGGAACTGGAGGACAATATGATTTCCCCACCCTCCTCTCAAGCAATACAAAGGCCTCAGAACACTTCATGGCGCTGTATGAGGTCATTTTCATCAATGGTCAACATTTGCTTGAATCCAGCAATGTTCAAGATAATGAACATTAGCGGGAAAAAAAAAAAATTAGGAAGTCTCACACTCATTCAAGATATTCGGGAAAAGCATTTGATTAAGTACAACATCTATTCATGATTAAAAGCAAAACTAAAAGCAAAGAGCAACCAGAAAAAGAGAACCTCAGTATCCTTCAGTAATATCCTTCAGTAAATCTCAACTTTAATGGACTGACAAAGATCAAAGCTGGATCATTACAGCAACACATATACAAAGTCACAAAGATGAGTTGGGAAATGAGCAGGAGCAGGGCTGTGGTGAGCATTACTGACAACCTGGGCATTGCATCACTGTGGATTTGCAAAAACTCAGCTGGTTCAGGTTGTGGGTAATACAACTTTATCTGGATCTAAAGACTAACATGAGATTAAAAAAAGAAATCTGGTGTTATAACAGACGGACTCTAAAGCCTACCAGAAATTCTGCCACCTGATGGAACTATTATTCTAAAGAGTGCTGAGGAGAGAGTCGAAGTAGAAATAAAACAATCATAAAGTGAAAGCTGCTCAGCCGTCATGTCTGACTCTTTGTTACCCCATGGGCTATACAGTGTGTGGAATTCTCCAGGCCAGAATACTGGAGTGGGTAGCCTTTCCCTTCTCCAGGAGATCTTCCCAACCCAGGGATCAAACCCCGGTCTCTCACATTGCAGGTGGATTCTTTACCAGCTGAGCCACAAGGGAAGCCCAAAATAATAGCTAATATCATAAGTGAAAAAATATCAAAGAAATGTCACTAATTTCATTAGTGATTCAGACTTATAATTGGTCCTCATCACACTTCTAAAAGATTTTTAGATCCTGGTTCCTCTAGTTATTTGCTGTGAAAATAACTGGAAATTTTCTATCTCTGCCATGACTGATGTCTTCAACACAGACTTACACATACAAAGAAAATGAGATAAAGCTGAGTTATGTAGGTATGAAAAATATGTTTTTAAATGTTAAATCAAATTAAACTCTGATAATATCAATAAGTCTATCAAAAGCAAAGTATATACATAAATCAAATTAATAACGCAGTATAACTAGACAACTGTGTCCAAATTGATAAAGTGATAAGAAAGGATGAACTTCTGTTAAGACTTAAAAACATTTTCAAAAAGGAGATACTGAAAAATAATTTGAACTACACCAATATTATGAATCAACATGAGCAGAAACATCATTCCTAATAACGTTTCCCATCTGGACTTTTTTCCATGCCTTAAATACTAAATCAAGAAAATATACTGACCGTGGCAAATATGTGGTAGTAAATCTAGAATTTTCCAGACAAAGTAAATATTTTGAAAGTTTCTAGAAAAGAGAATATGTTTCTTTCCTTTTATGTGTAGATGGCTGTGTAAATATTAGTGTGTTTCTGCCATTCTGATGTTGAATTTTACATTTATCTATAGCAGGAAAGAAAACTGTCCAAGGCATTCCTTGTATGTGTAAATCAAAATAATAATTATATATATATATAATACCTTGAGATAGATATATGTAATATCTTTATATATATATATATATATATATATATATATATATATATACACTAAGATAATAGCAGGGAAAAGAACAAAGAGACATTCCAAATCTACTTAGTAATGACCAATACTCACACCCACAAAGACATCTTACATCAATTACCCTGGAAGGAAGTATTATATTTTGCCTAGAGGGAACTGTTATCAATTTTCTACTTCATCAAAAAGTAAATAATGTTGATGTTCTGAAACTCTTCTAAATTTTGACCAACAAAAGCCAGAATACTTGGAGAGAATCCTGTAGCCAAATTATTAATGTCTTCTTCTTGAACACAAACTTAAGTTCGTGTATGTTTTAATATTAAGTGTTCTCTACTAAAGGTTCTGTGAACTTGGATAGAAAAGTGTTACATCTTTATTTTCCCTAACCTCTGATACTTAACGTTTCCTTCAATTATGACTGCAGGTAAAACTACAGACATTGTGACTCTGTTAACAACAAAAGAATAGTTGTGCATTCATGCCTAGTTGCTTCAGACGTGTCTGACCCTTTGTAACCCCATGGACTACAGTCCTCCAGGCTCCCCTGTCCATGGATTCTCCAGGCAAGAATACTGGAGTGGGTTGCCATGCCCTTCTCCAGGGAATCTTTGCAACCCAAGGATCAAACACTCATCTCCTGTGTCTCTTGTATTGGAGGTGGAATCTTTACCACTGAGCCACCAGCTGCTGCTGCTGCTAAGTCACTTCAGTCGTGTCCGACTCTGTGTGACCCCATAGACAGCAGCACACCAGGCTCCCCCGTCCCTGGGATTCTCCAGGCAAGAGTGGAGTGGGTTGCCATTTCCTTCTCCAATGCATGAAAGTGAAAAGTGAAAGTGAAGTCGCTCAGTCGTTTCCCACCCTCAGCGACACCATGGACTGCAGCCTTCCCATCCTATGGGATTTTCCAGGCAAGAGTACTGGAGTGGAGTGCCATTGTCTTCTCCGCTGAGCCACCAGGGAAGCACCAAAATAATAGCTACTTCAACATTAACATAATGCAATATGAAACTATCTGGATTATTTATTCTCATTACCACCATAAAGGTGTAGAAGTAGTCTTCTCCCCAACAGATATTATTTAATGCATTAATAAAGAAAGAAGTATTATGACATCACAAATTCTAATATTTATAACATTTTGATTATTGTTAGTATTAAAAAGAAAGCCAATTAAAGAACATGTATGCTATTTTACACAGTAAAATTATGCTGACAAGAGGTCCTAGGTTTCCCCTAGAATGCTGAAAAAGTTGATAGGGAAAAAAAGAGAAGGTTTAAAACCTCTGTTTTAGAAGGAGAAAAACAAATAAAACACAGAATCCAATATTTCATTTTATTTCCTCTCTCTACAATGAGATTTTTACAAAATCCACATCTTTTACTCTTGTCATTCTGATAATCATTTCTCATTTGCTGGCACCAGATCTTTGTAGATGCTCTACATTTTTAAGTGTACATTTTAAACAGACAGATTCAACCTTTTCCCTATCCTGTAATTCACAGATTAATGATTATCCCCACACTAGCCCCCCAAAAACCCAACTCTTTTCAAACCCTATATTCATTCTCTTTTCCTTCTGTCACTCTTCATTCAAATAACATATTTAAGTAAATTCAGGGGTTTTGGCCTCAACAGAGAGTCCAGCATGGATGTGTAAGTGAAAGAGCCTGCCCTCCTGCTGGAAACCGCACTTCACGTGAGGGCAAAGAGCCCTGCCTGCCTCCCCGACTAGCTCAGCATCTGACACTTTTTCTCACAGCTTTGCAAAAAAAAGGGTCAGTTTTGCCCAGCAGGGAGGGACAGGCTGATCCTCCACATCCCTCTCCCCCTGCAGGAAGGAGTGGCCTCTGGCTTGGGTTCACCTAGGTGTTAACCCCTCTGGTGGCGCACTCTGATCGCCTGGGTCCCCAACCGCGCACTCAGGAAAAGCCAATGCCCGGCTTACTGACCTGGATCCCAAGAAAACGCTAAGGGACCGGAGGGCGCTTACCAAGCCTCCACAGAGGCTGAAGACGGCTGTGTGATCCTCGCGAGCATTGACCTGGCCGCGGTAGAAGCAGTGGCGCAGGTCTGGGGGCGCCGCGCTGCGCTCCTCCGCCCGGTGCGCGGAGGTGCCGAGGTGCACCTCGACGTATCCCGCAGCCAGGAAGGCCGCGTCGGCGCTCAGGTTCAGCTGGAAGAGCTGTCCGTAGGCGCGGATTCGGTAGTGGGTTCTGAACGGTGTGGGCTCCAGAGTTTCCGAGCTGCGCTTCCTCCGGCTGAAGTGGTGGCTCTGAGGGAATACTTCGCCGAACTCATTGACCCGCGCGGGGGTCACCACTTCGTAGGAAGCCAGTGTCCTCACTAAGGCTTCTGCAATCACAGCGATTCGGCCATTGAGCCCCACCCGTTTCCAACTTCCCAGCCTCGAACTTCATCAACCAGACTTCCTTTCTAAAGGGCCGAGGCCCCAGGTCCCCATATCCCCGGCCGGGCGCGACGAATGGACACACGCTGGCCAGCGCGCGCGCACACACACACGTGCGCTCTGTGAGTGTGCCTGCCTGCTTTCCCACACCCCCGATTCTCTCCACCCTCCCCAAGCAGGGACTCTGACATTCAGGGTCCTCAGCAGCCACCTCCTTCCGCGTCCCTCTTCTCCTCCCTGTGGCCGCCAACTCGTGCCCGCTGGCGCCCTCGCCATCCTGCCCTTCGCGCCCCCGCCGCGTGGTCCCCGAAGGGAGACGTGGTCCCCGCGCGCGCGATTCCTAGAAACCCCGCATAGCCGCAGCCTCCGGGGATGCTTCGGGCGGACGGGTCCCGGAGTCTCGAGAGCCCCGGCAGGGCTACGGTCCCCCAAAGGACAGAGTCGCTCCCCCCGCCTCCGTCCTCCCGCCCCCTCTGGCCCGCGCCCCACCTCGCTCCTGAAGTCGTCCCGCGGTGACCTTACCCTGCCTGGGGTGGAAGTGAACTTCCCAAGACCTGGTGATGAAGAGCGAGAGCTGGCAGAGCAGCCCCGTCAGCCACTTGACCACCCGCATGGCTCCACCCGGGGGATCCCGACCGGGGAGGCCAACTCGAGCCGCCCGCCGCCCCGCCGGCTTCCCAGCGCTCCGCCGCCTCTCCTCCCTCGCGCCTGTCGCTCTCCGCGCCGGCCGCCGCGGCGTCTCAGCAGCCTCCGGAGCAGCAGCCTCGGCCCCGGGCCGGCCCGTCGCGCCACACTGCCAGTCTTCGCTCCCTGAGCCGCTGCTTCATCTCACTGCAGCCCCGCAGCCCCCGGCTCGCTCTCGGCAGCCTCGCTTCGCTTCTTGCGCCCGCACCGCCCTCAGAAGCCCTCTACACCAGCCCAGCCCAGCGCGAGGAAGCAAGCCGACCTAGCAGGAACGGTGCCAAGATAGCCACCCCTGGCCGGGCTAGCGCGGGGGAGAGCCCGCCCCCAGGGGCCGCGCCGAGCCAATCAGAGGGAGGCGCGGCCCGGGCTCGCCCTCCAGCGAGCCGCCCGCCCCCAGCTCCCAGCCGCACGCGGAGTGCGGTCCCTGAGGGCTCCTGCTGTGGGCGTGCAGCGTGGTGAGTCGCCCGAGGCCCAATTGAACACCATCCAGGTACCCGTAAAACCTAGGACTCAAGTTGCGCGGCCGAGGTCCAGATAGGGGATAGGTGTGTGAGGTTTTAGTTCTTACAATGAAATGGCAAGCATCAGATGAAAAGTTTCTGTTATTTATGCTTCATGGTAATGTTAGGCTTCTCAAGCAAGATAAAGTAAACTACAGCGGGAAAATCTTATAGGCAGAGGATGCTGCCAATGATGCTTAATGGCCAGGCCTCATTTGCAGGGCCCCTTGTGCACCCGAGGAGTTGTTGAGAGTTTCAGTTTTAGAGTGGAAAGCAAAGGTGCAATCAACAAACTTCTGGGGAGAATTTCTGACAATCACCTAAAGAAATTCAACAACTGAAAAGGATTGCAGTCTCCAAAGTTAGAGTAGTCATCGTATTTTTTTTATTTCAATATTCATTTTTTTTGTACCTAATTTTGCGTAAAGGGCCTCACCAAATTACGTAAATATGAGCCACCACAAAATTTGGATCTACTCCTGTCTGTGGGCCATTGTTTTTATGAGACTTCCTGCGGGTAGTTTCACAGTATTCATACGCCCTTTGTTTATAACACCCAAATAGCCCCATGTATTCACAGTTATCTCCCTCAGCATTTATTGTAGCTCTGAATCCAGTTGCATCATCTTGTGGTTTGTTAAGTTGGATAAAGCTCAGTGGCAGCAAAAAGTGTCATCATTTCAGAACTCCTTTCTCATTACCCAAAGCCACCTGTTTAATTTACAGGTTCCATATTGCTCCTCTTAATAACCAATATATAAAAAAAAAAAAAAAAGGAAGAGAAAGTAGTCAGATATTCTCCAAATCCAACTAAGGGAGAGAAAAAGTATGAGTATAAAAAATAAAGGAATTAGATGAATAAATCTTCACAAACAAAGAAATACACTCTCAATTTAGTCCCTGGCTGTCTTTTCTCCTCTGAGCTCTCAACAATGAAAATACTGTTCACTCTGAGTTGACCTCTCATAACAAGCCTCTGTTTCATGCCCTTGGTCCATCTGTTCATCACAAATGTGGAAGTCTTGTCCAAGGAAGATTTTCTTACTTTTGCCAAGGAAATTACCCAGCTTGATAATGGTAATTCTTCCACAATCCATCCCCTTCTCATCTACCCTTTGCTCACAAGTGTCATTTTTATTCATCACAGAATTACAGACTTCTCATGGTGTTTTTCTAAATTAATCCTACTGTTACTCTAAACAAAGCAAAAATGGACTTGACCCACAGCTATTTGGTGGTTACCTTCAGTATACTGTAATTTAGAGTCATTCCAATTGCCCTGCAGCTCTGAATGCATCGTTACCGTAGGAGCCATGCCTGTGTGTGCATGCTAAATCACTTCCAGTCGTATGACTCTGTGCAACCCTATGGACTGTAGCCCGCCAGGTTCCTCTGTGCATGGGATTCTCCAAGAAAGAATACTGGAGTGGATTGTCAGGCCCTCTGCCAGGGGGTCTTTCCAACCCTTTGATCGAACCTGCATCTCTTACATCTCCTGCATTGGCAGGCAGGTTCTTTACCACTAGTGCCACCTGGGAAGCCCAGGTGCCAGGCCTGAAGTGAAGAAGTGAAGTCACTCAATCGTGTCCGACTCTGCGACCCCACAGACTAGCCTGCTAGGCTTCTCAGTCCATGGGATTTTCCAGGCAAGAGTACTGGAGTGGGTTGCCATTTCTTTCTCTACCTTCATACAAATAATAGAAAATATAACTGTACCTGTTTAACTGACTATGAATGCTGACTGCAGGCAAAATAAGTATTTCATTTTCATCACAGAATGTTTATCATTCAAAGTAGTATTTGCAGTGGAGCATTTGAATATTTTTGATCTGCTTTAACTTTTTGGAAACAATGTCCTAGGAACAGGACTGTTTTTTCTTGTTTTAAAGAAGCAGGAAGATGTATGGGATATGTATTTTATGTCATTATAATCTGCACAGTGTTTAGTAAAGAGCATTATTTCTTTCCTTTTATAAAAGACAAATGTTACACAGTATCTAAGTAACAGACTGGATTTCTAAAAACCCTGACACAGAATTTTTTCATTATTCCAGATTAGAACTGTTGTGATGAATATCACAACATTTACTTATCTCTCTTTATTATCTTGCATTGTTTAGCTCTCTTCCTTTTTCCTTTCCTACTGGTGAACATGTCATGAATAAACTAATCTATGCCATCTAAATCAAACATTTCTCCATATGGACAATTATAGCTACCACTTATAGAATTCCTTTGACATACCAAGCACTATACAAGGGACTTTAGAAAGGTTACTTTATTTATTTATGCATTTCCCCCATGAGACTTAGAGAAATTTGGTAATTCAACCCAGATCACATATCAAGTTAGACTCAAATTTCTTTGGTTTCAAAATCCATACTTTTTTTTTTAATTTTTATTTTTACTTTATTTTACTTTACAGTACTATATTGGTTTTGGCATACATTGACATGAATCCGTCATGGGTGTACATGAATTCCCAAACATGAACTCCCCCCCGCCACCTCCCACCCCACATCATCCCTCCAGATCATTCCCATACACCAGCCCCAAACATCCTGCATCCTGCACTGAACATAGACTGGCGATTCGTTTCTTACATGATAGTATACATATTTCAATGCTATTCTCCCAAATCATCCCACCCTCTCCCTCTCCCTCAGAGTCCAAAAGTCTGCTCTACACATCTGTGTCTCTTTTGCTGTCTTGCATACAGGGTCCTCATTACCATCTTTCTAAATTCCACATATATGTGTTAGTATACTGTATTCGTGTTTTTCTTTCTGGCTTACTTCACTCTGTATAATCAGTTCCAGTTTCATCCAACTTATTAGAACTGATTCAAATGTATTTTTTTAATGGCTGAGTAATACTCCATTGTGTATATGTACCACAGCTTTCGTATCCATTCATCTGCTGATGAACATCTAGGTTGTTAACAGAAGACTATATTCTTCATACTAGCTCAAATCTCATGCAGCACAGTCATAACCAACAACAACTTGGAAAATAAAGCCATAATTATATCAAATGTATTGTTTGATTTGTAATGCCAACAATTATCATTATAAATACAAACTATGTTATGATATTGCCGCAGTGTGGAAGAAGTAATTCCAATCTTTCAAAGCAAGGATATATGTGCACTACACTCAAGACAGACCTTGCTTTATCATCTGAATTCGACCATGACCAGCTGTGTAAAGTTCAAGAATGTATTCAAACTCTATAAGCCTACTCTTTATCAACTGTGAAATAGAGGTAATGATAGTGATCTCAGGCAATTGTTAAGGTTACTAAAAGAGGTAACATATTTGGCATAATATTGAACAAAATATGTGCTTAATGTACGTTCGTGCTGACTATGATTTTATTATGTTACAGTAGGAGACTGAGCGTTCATACCAAAAGAAACAACTAAGTGAATACAGACTGCTTTTCAAGTATTAGTAGGTAGGATTTAGGTTTATCATTCTCCACTGTTTACCTAAAACTGGGGGGTTTTCTGAGATGCAAGACTTTCAATGTGAAAACGGGATGTGTTGAGCAAACTGGGATGAATGGTCACTCAGGTCCAAGGTTCTCAACTAAGGCACCATTGACTTTTTGGGCTGAGTGCATCTTTGTTATAGAGTTGCTGCCCTGTACATGTTAGAATGTTTATCAATATCCTTGCCCTCTATGCATTCAATGCCAGGAGTACCTCACTCCTGTTGTGACAACCCCAAATATTTCTAGACATTGTCAAATGTGCCCCCAGGGAAACAAACTGGCCCCATTTGAGAACCACTGACCTAACAGGGGGAGAGAGTTGGAAAATGGTAAATGCACAGAAAATGGGTTTGCCAAGAGACCCCCATAGTTGCTGTTTAATTTTTAATTATAAATGACCAATTGTTTAGTAGAAACTCTTTATATGTTGTAGCAGATCTGGAAATTTTTCATTATTATAGTTAAAATAGTACAAGCTGTGGCCATTGAATTAATAACTTTTAAACCATTGTTATTTTCAGTATTCATATACAGGTATACAGAAAAAAACCAAGCTTCACTTCCCAAGGATTTATTAAGCTATGTTCTAATTGTTTATTTACTTTTCTGAAAACAAAACTAGATTATAAACGTCACGTGAAGAAGAACTATAAACATAGTTTGAGGAAGTATCCTCCATCACCAAATGCTGTGTAAGTACCAAAATTTCTATAACCTAGGAGAACTAGGGAAAATTATCAGCCAATCTTACAAAAGACTGGTTCCAAATAGGGAAAGGAGGACGTCAAGGCTGTATATTGTCACCTTGCTTATTTAACTTATATGCAGAGTATATCATGAGAAACACTGGGCTGGATGAAACACAAGCTGGAATCAAGATTGCTGAGAGAAATATCAATAACCTCAGATACACAGATGACACCACCCTTACGGCAGAACATGAATAAGAACTAAACAGTCTCTTGATGAAAGTGAAAGAGGAGAGTGAAAAAGTTGGCTTAAAGCTCAACATTCAGAAAACTAAGATCATGGCATCTGGTCCTGTCACTTCATGGCAAATAGATGGGAAAACAATGGACACAGTGAAAGATTTATTTTGGGGGGCTCCCAAATCACTGCAGATGATGATTACAGCCATGAAATTGAAAGACGCTTACTCCTTGGAAGAAGTTATGACCAACCAAGACAGCATATTAAAAAGCTGAGACATTATTTTGCCAACAAAGGTCCATCTAGTCAAGGGTATGGTTTTTCCAGTTGTCATGTATGGATGTGAGAGTTGGACTTATAAAGAAAGCTGAGCACTGAAGAATTGATGCTTTTGAACTGTGGTATTGAAGAAGACTCTTGAGAGTCCCTTGGACTGCAAGAAGATCCAACAAGTTCATCCTAAAGGAAATCAGTCCTGAATATTCATTGGAAAGACTGATGCTGAAGCTGAAACTCCAATCCTTGGCCACCTGATATGAAGATCTGACTCATTTGAAAAGATCCTGATCCTGGGAAAGATTGATGGTGGGAGGAGAAGGGGATGACAGAGGATGAGATGGTTGGATGGCATCACCAACTCGATGGACATGAGTTTTAGTAAACTCTGGGAGTTGGTGATGGACAGGGAGGCCTGGCGTGCTGTAGGCCATGGGGCAACAAAGAGTCAGACACAACTAAGCAAGTGAACTGAACTGAATTGATCAGCCAATCTTATCATCTCTCTTTTAATTATGATATTTATGCCATTTATACTTAATATAATCATATATTTACATTCAAGTCTATTATCCTGCTATTTGTTTCCTATTCTCTTCTCTTCTTTTTTTCTGGGAATAGTAGTCTCAGTTGAGGTTTATTTTTTTCTTTCTCTTTCATAATTTAAAGATTTTGATCTACTGTCTTCTTCCTTGAGTGTTTTACCAATAAAGATATGTCATCCTTATCCTCTGTATATGGGGTATCTTTGTAAAGACTGTTTTTATGATTTTCTCTCTTGATCACTTTTGTGTGAATTGTTTATGGTGTACCCTGAGGTGATTTTTTTCATGTGTCTTGCTTTTGGAGTTCATTGAATTTTGGGGACTGCAAGTTTATCATTTTCATCAAATGTGCTAACTTGGGAGCCATTATTTTTTCAAATGTGTTTTTTTTTTTCTTCTTCTCCTTTAAGGTTCTAATTATACATATAGGAAATTGAATGAAATTGTCTTACAACTCTTTAAGGCTGTTCTTTAAATACTATTTCTTCCTTTCTGTGTTTCATTTGGTTTATTTATTTATTTTTGCTGTCTTCAGATTCACTTGTCTTTTCTTCTGCAATGTCTAATTTGACAGTAATCCTATTCAATGTATCTTTTGTCTCACAAGCTATAGTTTAGAACTTTAGCTTGGGTCTCTTTTGTAGTTTACATGCCTCTACTCAAATTTTTGAACATTTGAAATGCAGTTGCAATCGTTCTTTTGATGTCTGTTTTTAACATATGAGCAAAATTCTTAGTCAAGTTTTGACTAATTGATTTTTTCCCCTCAGTATTGGTCATACTTTCCTGCACCTTTGAGTGCTTGATAATTTTTGATTGGGTGTGAACATTACACTTGTGAATGTTGTGAATGTTATCTTTTGGGGTGCTGCATATGTTTGTATTCTTATAAATCTTCCTGAGCTTTGTTCTGGGATGCAGTTAGATCCTTTCTGATTCTACTTTTAAAATGCATTAAGCATCAGTGCATTTAGGCTTCCCAACATAGGGCTTCCCTGGTGGCTCAGAGGTTAAATTTTCTGCCTCCAATTTGGGAGACCTGGGTTTGATCCCTGGGTCGAGAAGACTCCCTGGAGAAGGAAATGGCAACCCACTCCAGTATTCTTGCCCAGAGAATCCCACGGACAGAGGAGCCTGGTAGGCTACATACAGTCCATGGGGTCACAAAGAGTCACACACAGCTGAGCAACTTCACAAGCAACAGTGAAGCAGTGCTCAATATAGGGATAATTATTCCCCTTATGTATTATTACTAATAATAATTATTTAAAGGCAAGACCTGTCTGTGTACATCAATGCTTATGAATGGAAAGGTTTTCCAGTCTGGTTTGGGAACAGACACTGTTTCTAATCCTATAAGAGCCAAGGGCACTATCACTTCTGATTCTTTCGGGTGGTTCTTTCCTCATTCTTGTAGAATGTCTCACATGCATATGCACTGTTTTTAAAGACTGGCATAGTTCATATTGCTCAATTATAATCTAAAAGTCGACTTAAAAGATGAACATTGCTGCATAAATTTGGATAGTTCGCCTTCTTCTGGAAATTCCTTAAAAAAAAAAAAAAAGGATAATGGTAACTCCAAGCTTATAGAACAGTTACCATAAACAAAAAAAAAAAAAAGAAGAAGAAGAAAAGAAATAAATAAAATATTCACAAAGGAGAAAGAAGGCTTGGCCGGCACAGATATCAAGTAATATGAGGGAAAAAATACACTTTCTTAAGATGAGTATTCACCGTGTTTTTTGAAAACAAGACCTTGTGTGACACATCAAAAGTTGAGTATGTGAGCAGGTTCATTAGCAGGAGTTCTCCTAGACCATGTTTTGTCAAGAGAAGCAGAGGAAACAGGCTATGCAAACCATAAAAAAGAAGCCAAAGCTATAGGAAGCTTTGTGATAAGACAGAAAGAAAGTAGCTGGAAAGCTAGTGCACCTCTCAACCTCAACAAGTAGCTGAGCTGGTCCAGAAAAACTCAGTTAATTCAGAGATGGCTTTTTTTTTTCTTAAGGATTGCCCACAAGAAATGCAAATATACTCTAAGAAGCAAGCTGGGAAAGAGGATCAAATTTTACCTACCACTAGAAAAATCTGGTTATGGAGCAGATAAAAATTGTGACCAAATATTTTAGAATTAATTATAAAACAATGAAGAAATTTCTTTTGAAATTAGACCTCAAATCAGAAATACAGGAAACGAGGGACAGTATAGAAAAAGGAAGGAATAAAATATATTCTAGCAAAATTTAGAAAAGAAGTGGAGGGAGCATCACAACTAAAACAAAATTGAAAACAGTTTAAAATAAAATTGAAAAATAATAAGAAATAAAGAAAAATGAGAAAAGAGACCATGTTGAAATGGAAATTATGGCAGGAAAGAAAAGAAGAATGGCTAGATTAGGGAGGAAAAAATAAAAAGACATGTATTAGAAATCAACATGTATTTTGAGTCATCCCTGAAGGGAAAAAAAAAAAAAAGAACAGAAAAAGAAATTGTTAAAGTCATGATTCAGGAGAGTTTTTGTTGAAATAGAACACCTGAATCAGTGTATCTAGAAAGACACACTGGCTACAAAGGAATTGACAAAAAAGGTCAACATCAAGACATTTCCTAATAAAGTTTATTGGGCTTTAAAACAAATAGAAATGTTTTTACCCAATCAGATAAAATAAATATTGTTTATGAGAATAAAATAAATAGGTTATATTCACATTCTCCACAGTAATATTCAACATCTCAAGACAGTGGAATGATATCCTTAATATACATACTTGAGGAAAGAAAACATGAGACAAGGATTGTACCTACCCAAACTATCCTTTAAGTATGGACAACAGACAAACAATTTTGAATATACAAGAACTCAGAGAATATTTTTCTGGCAGCCAAAATGCAAAGAGAGAATAGGTAAATGATGGCAAAATGAATGATAGTTTTGAATAATTTTAAGTTAAAGCTAAGATTGAAACAAATGTTGAGTAACAGAACAAAATGAAAATTATATCGAGTAAGATGGTTTTGAACTGTGGTATTGGAGAAGACTCTTGAGAGTCTCTTGGACTATAAGGAGATCAAACCAGTCAATCCTAAAGGAAATCAACACTGAATATTTATTGAAAGGACTGATGCTGAAGCTGAAGCTCCAATACTTGGGCCACCTGATGCAAAGAGCCGACTCACTGGAAAAGACCCTGATGCTGGGAAAGATTGAGAGCAGGAAGAGTAGGGAATGACAGAGGATGAGATGGTTGGATGGCATCACCAACTCAATGGACGTGAGTCTGAGCAAGCTTCGGGAGATAGTGAAGGACAGGGAAGCCTGACGTGCTGCAGTCCATGGGGCCGCAAACAACTGGCCCTAACTAAGCGACTGAACAACAAAGATGAAAAATAAAATATAAATACATCACCGTTTTATATATAAAACCGTATTGCGTAGAAACATCACCACATTGTAGAAACTGAATTAAAAGGAGATACAAGAAAGAACAGATTAATTGCAGGAGTTTTTAAAACACATCCATCAGCTCGTGACATAGCAGAGGGCAAGAACATAAGTGAGAATACAGAAGACCTAAATAACATAAGTAATGAAATAGTTGTATCTTGAAATATGACTTTTGTATAAGCATGTAACATGCATAAGTTCCAATAAATAAAAATAGCTCTGACAGCAACAGTATTCTTTGATCACAGTCTAGTAAAATAAAAAATAACAAAAGCAGAAAAATTAAAGATACTTCTAGAGAGAGTTTTAAAAGAATTCTTAGGTCAAATAGAAAACATATACTAAAGATTTCTAAAAGATTGTTTTAGAATATCAGCAATAATAAAAAGCTGAACATAGGGATAAAGTAAAACAAGACTCAGAAGAAATTTATTTTATAATTTTAAAATTTCAGATAACTTTAAAAAATAANAAAATCTGGTTATGGAGCAGATAAAAATTGTGACCAAATATTTTAGAATTAATTATAAAACAATGAAGAAATTTCTTTTGAAATTAGACCTCAAATCAGAAATACAGGAAACGAGGGACAGTATAGAAAAAGGAAGGAATAAAATATATTCTAGCAAAATTTAGAAAAGAAGTGGAGGGAGCATCACAACTAAAACAAAATTGAAAACAGTTTAAAATAAAATTGAAAAATAATAAGAAATAAAGAAAAATGAGAAAAGAGACCATGTTGAAATGGAAATTATGGCAGGAAAGAAAAGAAGAATGGCTAGATTAGGGAGGAAAAAATAAAAAGACATGTATTAGAAATCAACATGTATTTTGAGTCATCCCTGAAGGGAAAAAAAAAAAAAAGAACAGAAAAAGAAATTGTTAAAGTCATGATTCAGGAGAGTTTTTGTTGAAATAGAACACCTGAATCAGTGTATCTAGAAAGACACACTGGCTACAAAGGAATTGACAAAAAAGGTCAACATCAAGACATTTCCTAATAAAGTTTATTGGGCTTTAAAACAAATAGAAATGTTTTTACCCAATCAGATAAAATAAATATTGTTTATGAGAATAAAATAAATAGGTTATATTCACATTCTCCACAGTAATATTCAACATCTCAAGACAGTGGAATGATATCCTTAATATACATACTTGAGGAAAGAAAACATGAGACAAGGATTGTACCTACCCAAACTATCCTTTAAGTATGGACAACAGACAAACAATTTTGAATATACAAGAACTCAGAGAATATTTTTCTGGCAGCCAAAATGCAAAGAGAGAATAGGTAAATGATGGCAAAATGAATGATAGTTTTGAATAATTTTAAGTTAAAGCTAAGATTGAAACAAATGTTGAGTAACAGAACAAAATGAAAATTATATCGAGTAAGATGGTTTTGAACTGTGGTATTGGAGAAGACTCTTGAGAGTCTCTTGGACTATAAGGAGATCAAACCAGTCAATCCTAAAGGAAATCAACACTGAATATTTATTGAAAGGACTGATGCTGAAGCTGAAGCTCCAATACTTGGGCCACCTGATGCAAAGAGCCGACTCACTGGAAAAGACCCTGATGCTGGGAAAGATTGAGAGCAGGAAGAGTAGGGAATGACAGAGGATGAGATGGTTGGATGGCATCACCAACTCAATGGACGTGAGTCTGAGCAAGCTTCGGGAGATAGTGAAGGACAGGGAAGCCTGACGTGCTGCAGTCCATGGGGCCGCAAACAACTGGCCCTAACTAAGCGACTGAACAACAAAGATGAAAAATAAAATATAAATACATCACCGTTTTATATATAAAACCGTATTGCGTAGAAACATCACCACATTGTAGAAACTGAATTAAAAGGAGATACAAGAAAGAACAGATTAATTGCAGGAGTTTTTAAAACACATCCATCAGCTCGTGACATAGCAGAGGGCAAGAACATAAGTGAGAATACAGAAGACCTAAATAACATAAGTAATGAAATAGTTGTATCTTGAAATATGACTTTTGTATAAGCATGTAACATGCATAAGTTCCAATAAATAAAAATAGCTCTGACAGCAACAGTATTCTTTGATCACAGTCTAGTAAAATAAAAAATAACAAAAGCAGAAAAATTAAAGATACTTCTAGAGAGAGTTTTAAAAGAATTCTTAGGTCAAATAGAAAACATATACTAAAGATTTCTAAAAGATTGTTTTAGAATATCAGCAATAATAAAAAGCTGAACATAGGGATAAAGTAAAACAAGACTCAGAAGAAATTTATTTTATAATTTTAAAATTTCAGATAACTTTAAAAAATAAATGAAAAATTAACAAGTAATTCAAATATTATTTAAAAATTAAAGGAAAACAGAATGAAGAAATTAATAAATATGCAAGCAGAATAAAATACTAGAAAACAAACTATAGCCTCTTAAATTATACTAAAGATAATGTGTCTAAATGACTGGTGGAAGAAAATTGCCACAAACGAAGAAAATTGCCACAAAAGGGAAACTCAAAAGTCTCCTTGAGAAGTTAGTCTGTAAATATGTGTAGCTTAAATATATGTAGTTACATTATCCTAGTGGCAAACTTTTTTTGATTTGTTTTTTGTCATGGGTGATAAGGGAGAGGTTCCAAGGGAAAAAAAATAACGACATCTTATTTCTGGTTCATAAATGAGAGGAATAAAAAAATAATAATAACTTTTACGACAGTATCATTAGTAATAAAACTAAGAAATGGTAGCAAAAGAAGTATGTGGAAAGATACACACTAGTGTCAGTGATGGTATTCTTGGATGGTAGCACATAATTAATATGTATTCTTAATTTTAGCTACAATGGGCATGTATCCCTTAAATAGTAATAATTAAAAGGGGATTCTCTATCTCACAACAGACCCAAAAATCAATTCCAGATTTACTGCATATCTAAATGTGAAAGATAAAGCAGTAGACTTTTAAAGAAAACATAATATATATGTGACCTTGGGATCAGCAAAACTTTCTTTAAAAGGATTCCACATATATGTGTTAATTAGAATATTTGCTTTTCTCTTTCTGACTTACTTCACTTTGTTTGACAGCCTCTAGTTCCATCCACATCTCTACAAATGACCCAATTTTGTTCCCTTTTATTGCTGATAGTATTCCGTTATATCCATATACCACATACTCTTCATTCCTCTCTTGATGAACATTTAGGTTGCTTCCAGGTCCTGGTTACTATAAGTAGTGCTGCAAAGAACCCTGGGGTATATGTATCTTTCTGAATCATGGCTTTCCCAGGGTATATGCCCAGTAATGAGATTGCTGGGTCCTATGGCAGTTCTATTTTTAGTTTTTTAAAGAACATCCATACTGTCCTCCATAGTGATTGTATTAATTTACATTCCTACTAACAGTGCAGTTCAGTTCAGTCGCTCAGTCATGTCTGACTCTTTGCAACCCCNATGCAAGGAGATCCAACCAGTCCATTCTGAAGGAGATCAGCCCTGGGATTTCTTTGGAAGGAATGATGCTAAAGCTGAAACTCCAGTACTTTGGCCACCTCATGCGAAGAGTTGACTCACTGGAGAAGATTCTGATGCTGGGAGGGGTTGAGAGCAGGAGGAGAAGGGGACGACTGAGGATAAGATGGCTGGATGGCATCACTGACTCGATGGGCATGAGTCTGAGTGTACTCTGGGAGTTGGTGATGGACAGGGAGGCCTGGTGTGCTGTGATTTATGGGGTCGCAGAGAGTCGGACACGACTGAGTGACTGAACTGAACTGAACTGAATAATTAGTGATATTGAGCATCTTTTCAGGTGCCTTTTGGCCATCTGTGTCTTCTCTGGAGAAATGTCTATTTAGATCTTCAACCCATTTTTTGATTGTGTGGTAAACAAACCACAATATTGAACTGCATGAGCTGTTTGTATATATTGGAGCTTAATCCCTTGTCAGTTGTTTCATTTGCAGATGGGCTTCCCTGGTGGCTCAGAGGTTAAAGCATTCTCCTGCAATGCAGGAGACCTGGGTTCAGTCCCTGAGTTGGGAAGATCCCCTGGAGAAGGAAATGGCAACCCACTCCATTATTCTTGCCTGGAAAGTTCCATGGACAGAGGAGCCTGGTGGGTTATACCCCATGGGGTAGAAAGAGTCCGACACGACTGAACGAGTTCACTTTTTTCTTTTCTTTCTTTCTCATTTGCAAATACTTTCTCCCAGCCTGAGGGTTATCTTTTCATCTTGTTTATTGTTTCCTTTACTGTGCAAAACCTTTTAAGTTTAATTAGGTCCCATTTGTTTATTTTTTGTTTTTATTTCCATTACTCTAGAAGGTGGGTCAAAAATTTTCTGCTATGATTTATGTCAAATAGTATTCTTCCCAGGTGGAACCTAGAAATGGTACAGATGAACCTATTTGGAGGCAGGAATAGACATACAGACGTGGAGAACAGACCTGTGGGCACGACAGAGGTGGTGGAGCGAATTGGGAGACTGGAGTTGACACATATACACCACCATGTGTAAAATAGGTAACTAGTGGGAAGCTGTTGCACAGCACAGGGAACTCAGCTTAGTGCTCTGTGATGACCTAAAAGGGTGGGGTTTGGGTGGTGGGTGGGAAGTCCAAGAAGGAGGGGATAGTGGTAGTGTTAGCCATTCAGGCATGTACTCTTTGTGACCCCATGTACTGTAACCCCCCTCTGTGGGCTACAGAATCTTCCGTCAATGGCATTCTCCAGGCAAGAATACCAGAGTGGATTGCCACTACCTTCTCCAGGGGATCTTCCCAACCCAGGGAATGAACCCAGGTCTCCTGCATTGCTAGCAGATTCTTTACTGTCTGAGCTACAGGGAAGAGCCATACTTTGCAGAGTGATATCTAAATCATTTGGAAAGCTAATCTGATTTAAATGCCTCATTATTACTAGACAATTATTCTGACTTTTGAGGAAAATACATGCTGCTTCCAAGAGTCTCCTCTGTTCTTTTCTTTCTTCATCCTCCTAATACAGTCTATAGATCTTGTAAAGAAAGATTTACAGTAAGCAAAGTCTGTTGCATAAAACTGTGTTGATAATAATAGTCATATTTCAGAAAATACTGTTTCTTTCACTTATGTTGTTTAAAACTGAGACAGGTCTGAAAAGGTGGTTGAGGTATAGGACAAAGTCATCCTAGGTGTCCATAAGTTTCCCACCTGTTTTCTGAGAATAAGGAATGGAGTGAAACAAGAAAGGAAGGTGATCATAAAAGAATCACTGAGAGGAAAATGAAGAGTGGGATATATGTGTGTGTATATATATATGTGTGTGTATATATATAGCTGATTCACTTTGATGTACAGCAGAAACTAACACAATGTTGTAAAGCAACTATACCCCAACTTTTTTTTTTACAAAGGATACAAAAGGGTCAATCAAAACTGACTGTAGTAACGTTAAGAACTTTCATTAATCAAAAGATACCATTAGAAAAATAAAGACTGTGGAAGACATGCTTTACAAATCGTGTATGTGACAAAGGACTTGTTCTAAATATGTACAGGTAAAAGTTTTGCTTGGAATTACAATGAAATTAAGAACTTCTGTTGGAGACACTAGTAAGAGAATGAAAAGTATGGAAGAAATTATTTATAGTACATTTATCTGACAAAAATTTGTAACCAGAATATATTAGAAAAAACTTGAAATAAAAAAATAGACAACCAAATATAAAAATAATCAAAATATTTAAAATATATTTGGTTAAACAGTATATCAAAATAGCCAATAAATGTAGGAAAATGTGCTCAACATCATTAGTCAACAAGAAAATACAGATTTAAAAACACACAATTTTAAAATTACACATTTTATTACATACCCACAGAACGGACAGATTTAAAAGATGAAAAGTACCAAATGGTGATAATGACTTGATATACTCAGACACTGCTGGGGGTGCAAAGCACTATGACCACTTTAGAAAGTGCTGAACATATGTGTAGTATATAACTCTTGAGTATATTCTCACAAGAAACGCATTAGTGAGTTCAAGAAGAGACATAAGAGATGTGCACAAGAATGTTCACAACAGCACTATTTTTGCAATAGCCAAAAATAAGAAAATACCACAAAATCAATCAACAGTAAAATAGATCAACAGATTGTGATATATGTACATAGTGGAACGCTAGACGGAATGAGGGTGTATAATCTACAACTACATGCAACAATACAAATGAATCTCACCAAAAGAATATTTAGAGGAATACTTAGAGCCTCCTCCTCCCAAAAAATAGTGTATACAAAATGATTCAATCTATTTGCAATATTCAAAAGCAGGTAAACTAGTCAATTTTATTAGAAGTGGTTGATTTTCAGGATGGGGAGAATAAAGATTGAAGTAAAGATGGGTGAGCTTCTAAGATGCTGGTGCTTTTTTATTTCTTGATCTTTGTTCTAATTGTACAGGTAGTTTGTGAAATTTCATATATCTGAAATCTTGTGTATTTTCATATCATAATGATATGTACCATTTTTCTGTGTATATGTGATGCAATACATTCTATAATAGACATTTTTAGAGTAACATGTTACTATAAAGAAACTTCACTAATTTTTTTGCTATATGGAAAAAATTTGAAAGAACTTCAGGTAACTAAATATTAAAATAATCTTTTAAGATAAATATTTACTTCCAGACACAATTTAATCCAAAACTAGAGTCATAACTAGAAATCTCACAAGCCAAAATTGTCAGGAAAATTCTGATAAAAATAACTTGTTGGTTGTATAAACATTATAGGATTATTTGATAGAAGTATTTTGGACACAATGGATTCACACTGAATACATCAACTGAGTTTCTATGGAGACAAATAATAATAGTCCATGAAAAATGAAATATAATTGGAAGCATCAACTGCTTTAAAAGGATGTAAGTTTTTTCAAAACATTTACACAATTATTTCTGTTTAAATGGCCTTTATAATTGGAATTCTGCAAAGCATTATGAATTGATGTGTCTTGCTCCTGAAAGTTGGTCTTTTGGCCAAAAATTATTGAAAG
The DNA here is from genome assembly GCA_006410675.1 of Oreotragus oreotragus. Taxonomy (NCBI): domain Eukaryota; kingdom Metazoa; phylum Chordata; class Mammalia; order Artiodactyla; family Bovidae; genus Oreotragus; species Oreotragus oreotragus. The sequence goes on along the minus strand of SJYX01013789.1, from coordinate 180,904 downwards.
CAAGTTATTGATTGTTTATAGTATAAAAATACATATAAACAAAATGCTTCCTTCTGGACTTAAGTAATATATTGTTCATTTCATTTTGCTAATAAGACAAAATTTTAGCAATCTATTAGGATAGAGAATGCCAGGAAAAATTATTTTCACTAAGCTTTATTTAAAATCCTACAGTAGAGAGCAAGGATATACTACATTTAGAAAAAGTAAAAATAGCTTTCCTCTAACCATGGGGTCGCTAAGAGTCGGACACGACTGAGCGACTTCACTTTCACTTTTCACTTCCATGCATTGGAGAAGGAAATGGCAACCCACTCCAGTGTTCTTGCCTGGAGAATCCCAGGGACAGGGGAGCCTGGTGGACTGCCGTCTGTGGGGTTGCACAGAGTCGGACACGACTGAAGCGACTTAGCAGCAGCAACGAGGTGTTAAACTGGAAATGAGCACTGTGGCATACAACCAGTAGTTTTTCACCAGGGGAAACAAATGGCAGAAGATCAGAAAACGCAGGAGCCATTCTTGAAGTTTACCCCAGTGACATGATTGAAAGCCAAATAAGCTGAAATGCCACCAGGATGGAGTGAAAACAAGGCAAGGAGCCTTCAGCAAACCAATGAAGGAAAGGATGTTATCCTCCCAAGGGCAGAAGAAGAAAGAGTGCTCTTACCCAGCCCACCTTGAGTTAGAAAACTCTGGAAGCAAAGGAGGAGCTAATAATACAACTCTGTTCTAGCTGGGGAGGTGCCTGGAAGCCCGTCAGGGTAACAAGATGAAGACCGAGTGTTTAAATTTAAGATTCTACCAGCGTGTTTGCAAAAAGCCAAGTACATGCCCACACTCAGGAGAAAATGACACTGAGCAAAAATCCATCCGGGCATTTCATTTCGCCATACATTGTCACATTTTTCAAAAATTACAACCATTTATTTTATAAAAAATGTGGACTAATTAGACAGATACTCTAGGGCAATGTCACAAAAAAAGAGCAAACATGTCAAATCTCTTTACTTAGCCTTTTGAGGTCTCAGTCTGTTTTCTTATCAATAAATCATGAAGACAGGACTGGATAATTTTGGTGACCATTTACAAGCCTAACATTTTATGTCTCTGTAATTTTATGACTTGAAATAAAGTATAAAAAACACACAGTCACCAGGGAGTGGAAGAGTTTATGGGCTGAAATAGGTCAATATGGATATTGGATCTTCATTTTAAAGGAAGGGTAGCAAAAATGGGCAATGCATTTTGGGATATAATACAGGAACTTGAAGAACTTGTTTACTCCTTTATGAAACAAAATATGGTGGGAACAAAAAGCTAAAACCAATATTTCTCCATCCAGTGCAGGTCTGTGCAGCTTAGATGAATTACATGTAGTCAACCAAGTTTCACAAACACACTGAAGTGAAAAGAATATATTTCACAACCGTTTTTGAGATGTTTTATAAAAATAAGATTTATGTACACTGATTTTTTTTTAGTTCCATCCTTTTACACTGCACACAAATATAAAAAGAACTCCTTTAACTATAAGGTTAATAAAAACTGAAATAGACTCAACAGAAATGTGGGGTCTCCTTTATTTCATGTACTCACCTGTGTAAACTGAGATAGAAAATGTATTTCAACTAAAAGCATGATGTTTTTACAGAAAATTTAAGAAAGACATTATGAAGCAAGTATAATTCTATATTATTTTCTGGTTATTTGCTTTTTCCTAATTTTATCTGCAAGTGCATGAAAAATGCTTGGAAAAGTGTAGGTTTCAGAGCCCAATTATGAGCCATATAAGAAAATAATTTTACCTGTTTTATTGCTACATACATTTTATTAACCCATTGTCCAAGTTACATATTTTGCCATACTTACTCTCAGTTGAATAGTGAATGTACTGGAAATTCAAATACATGTTAAGGCCTCCATTGGGGACCTTAAAATTTCTTTTGTAGTGGTTCGCTCCAAGAAAAATTCTTTAAAAATTATTTCAACCTGTTTTAAGAAACATTAATAGTCCCTATCACATAGTGCAGTAAAAGCAAATATGTTTTGTTTAATATTTTAGGTGAAAATATTCTTATTTTTAGAGCTGTGAGCATAACCTATCTATCTATCTACCACATAATCTGCTTGACAAAATTATCCAATGTATATAATTAAAAGATAAAGCCATCTTCTGTCAAGCACAGCTAAATTAAATAAACTCTTAGGAATCACTTTGAACATATATCTTCCTAAGTGATTCTTTATATAGCTTTTTTTCACTTATGTGGCTTTAGATAAATACAAATAGGTATTATTGTAACTTCCCATTACCTTTGAGGTGATGCTGAGAACACACAGTTTGTAGTATCCAGAACAGAAATGCTGCTGAAACGCAAACCAGATATCATCTCTTACCGTCGTTTTTTCCCTTCTTCCAGAAGTAAACAAGAATTCTAACATGCCTGCTGAGCTTGAGCCATATGAAGTTGGAAATCTGGAAAATACCTAGATCCCTGTTTATGAATACAAACTAAGGAAGGATAAGCTAAGTTACCTATTTTTGACAGTGGTTTTCCACAATCTGGATCAGAGCTTAAAAGCTGAAATACTGGTTAATTATTCTTGATAGGGCTTTGTCTCATTTAATGTAAGCCAGAAAGAAGATAGGAGGAGCAGGGTGGTGAGCTCTGCCTATGTGTGAAATCACCATGGAAACCACATCTATGACTAATCAGTAAGAACAGGCACGCATGATTTTGCACTTATTATTACAAAGCCCCACATGTGAACTTATTTAAATTCCCTCTCACTTTGTCTCTCTTTTGAGTTAAAACAATACTCAGGATTTTATTTTTTCCAGAGTAGTGCCTGAGTGCCATGTAACCAGAGATCCCCAGCAACCACTTCTCTCAAAATCTGGCCCAACATTTCTCAAAGCATATTGAAAACATCTATCACCTCTCACCCTCTGTCTCTCTTTTCCTCTCCCAATCTCTTTCTTTCAATCGCTCTTCTCTACCACCATATCTTTTTTTTAGTATAGTAACAAGCATAGAGATATGCCCACCTCTGCACATTTGGTTCATCACAGTTGGAACTGGAATAAAGAGCTGTTGGGATGGTTCAAAATGCTGTCTTAAAATATCAGGACAGAATGTTGAAACAGGATTCAAAATTAGATTGCTTAAGAACCAAAGTATTTCCAGGACAGGTATAGTCAAATAAAATGAAGAGTTATAAATATCTATTGGATTTCACAGAAAGGAAATCATCAATGACCTTCATGGAGCCACTGATATAAAACCGGAGTAGGATTAATGTGGAGGAGGGGTGAGGAGGTGCAGACAGTGAGTTCAGAATGCAGTTCAAATAACTTCTTTGCAGAGAGAGAATGGCATCTGAGAGACATATGCTTAAAAAGGGCTTTGTTTTCCAAACATGTTAAAGGCAGAAGTGTCTTGAGTATGTTCAAATACTAACAGGGTGGAGCTAGTAGAGAGCAAGCAGCTGAAGAGTGAGAGAAGTCAGAGGAAGGAAGGGACAGTATCCTGGGGAGAAGCATGTGGACTGGCCATGGGCAGAAAGAGATACCCAGCTGATAAAGAGTAGGTTATAACCCAAATTAACATCTCAGTGTGGTGGCAGGAAGTTAAGAGAATTCTGCGTTCAGACTTAGACTTTCACCGTAAGATAAGAGACCAAGGAAGGTCAGGAAGCAGATGAGAGGTGTCAGGTAAGTTGAGAAAGTCTGAAAGGTTTTGGTTCTGACGAGGGCAGAAGGAGAATCTTGGGGGAGATATTTAAGGATGGCCAAGAAGCACTAAGAAGCCACCTAAGGCTGGAGAGGAGTCTATGGTGGCACCAAAGCCATGTTTAGGTCACTTTCTTCAGCAGGACCTAGTCACTTAGTAGAAGAAAATATTGGGTGGATGCTAAGTCACTGCAGTCATGTCCAACTCTGTATGACCCTATGGACACCAGACTGCTCTCCAGGCAAGAATACTGGAGTGGGGTTGCCATGCCCTCCTCCAGGGAATCTTCCCAACCCAGGGACTGAACCTGTGTCTGTTATGTCTCTTGCATTGGCAGGTGGGTTCTTAACCACTAGAATCAACTGAGGGAAAATAAAATGGCCTTCTAAAATATTCCTAAGATTATATCACCTATTGGAAATTATTTTTGCCAGCCTTTAAGATCTATTTAAATACATGCATACACAACCTTTTGGAAGGCACACCAAATTTCTCATATTTCTAGGAATTAACCACTGTAAGTCTATTTGAGGCCAGAGATATGCCTTTCTGACACTGTGCCCCAGGATCTAACAGGGCCAAGCACATAGCAGACAATAAAGGTTGATAAATATTTATTTAAATCACTGCTATGGGTTTTGCTATGGGATGGGTCTCTTCACTATACTGTGAAAACAAAACATTGGTCATTTGTCTTCAAGACCAAAAGAAATCAGTATAGAGTATCAGTGTAAAAAGAGGTCAGTATAAAATATCAGTGTGAAGTGCCTACCCTGGTAGCTCAGACGGTAAAGAATCCACCTGCAGTGTGGGAGACCTGGGTTTGATCCCTGGGTTGGGACGATCCCCTGGAGGAGGGCATGACAACCCACTCCAGTATTCTTGCATGGAGAATCTCATGGACAGAGGAGCCTGGCAGGCTACAGTCCATAGGGTTGCAAAGAGTCGGATGCGATTGAATGACTAGGCATGCACGCACATCAGTATAAAGTAAAAGGGTAGATTACTTACTGGCAAATTGCATGTGGAAAGACATACATGTGCTTTTAGTTTATTACTAAAGAATATGATTTAAAAGAGATCCGGGTACACTTACTAAAAAGAGATCATATTTAACTATTGTGTCAGGAGAAAGTAGGAGACAGTAACCAGATGACAGAGGGCTGACCTCAGGGGATGCAGTCAGTACAGATACAAATTTCACATCCTCAGCTGATGATCCAAGGACTTAATCATGAAACCAGAAATAACAGTAGTTAGTCATTATTAAAATAACATTCTGGGATATGTATTATGTGCCATGTTCTGGGCTCAGCACTTTAGATGAACTCTCTAATCTTTACAACAACCATGGCAGACAGGCACTATTAGCATCCTCTTTTTGTACAAAGGGAACTATATTAGAGAGATGAAATAACTTGCTAATGAGTACAGATCTGGTAAGTGTCAGGGTTCATATGGGTTTAGCTCTTTCTGTCACCAGAGTCTACTCTCTTCCCCATGCTGTCTTCTTGTCTAGTGCAACCCTTCATTTGTCTAGTGTGGAAACCAAGGCCTGGGGAATAAAGTGAGTTGTCTGTATTCACACACTTTGTTAATCATAGACCGATGAATAGAACTCAGGTCTCTCATCCCTAGCCCAGCAATCTCATATCCATTCTTGAAAGCCGTAAATCCTGATACATTAATTCCATATTAATGGAATTTCATTAATTTAAAATACTATAATTTCAAATACTGCCTAATTCCAATTCATTGACTCAATGAATAAAATTCACCCTTAGCTGACTGACTGGATCCATTTTTGATCTTAACAATTTTGACCAAACTGAAATGGATCTTTTGTAATTCATAACTTAGGAACATATTTTTAACTCAGATATTTGAGAGAAATTCTGTCATAATAATCTTTGCTATTATTCCATTATTATAATGTGAGAGCAGCAAGAAACAAAGACCACTATAAGAAGAATTTGGGAGAACACCAAAAATAGAAAAAGGTAACAGTAGGTCCTATCACTCCATAGCAAATAGGAGGAAAAGTTAAAGCAGTGACCGATTCCGTTTTCTTGGACTCCAAAATCACTGGAGTCTGATAGCACAGTGGCTGTGGCCACGATGCTTGCTCTTTAGGAAAGTTATGGCAAACAGTGCATTAAAAAGCAGAGACATCACTTTGCTGACAAAGGTCTGTGTAGTCAAAGCTATGGCTTTTCCTATAGTCATGCACAGATAGAGTTGGATGATAATGAAGGCTGAGTGCCAACGAACTGATGCTATCAAACTGTAGTGTTGGAGAAGACTCTTGAGAGTCTTGGACTGCCAGGAGATCAAACCAGGCAATCCTAAAGGAATTCAACCCTGAATATTCATTGGAAGGACTGATGCTGAAGCCCAAGTACTTGAGCCACTTGATGCAAAGAGCTGACTCATTGGTAAAGACCCTTACGCTGGGAAAGATTATAGGCAAAAGGAGAAGGGGGTGGCAGAGGATGAGATGGTTAGATAGCATTGCTGACTTCAATGGACACAAATTTGAGCAAACTCTGGGAGATGGTGAAGGACAGAGAAGCCTGGCACACTGTAGCCCACGAGGTCATGAAGAGCAACTGCACAACGATAGCAGCTAATATTACTATGGTCAAGCAATGACCTAAGCTCTTTAAATTTATTGTTCATTTATTTATCCCAGTATTGTCTCACAGAAGATGGGAAAAAATAGCACTCCACTTTTCAGTTCAAGGAAGTGACGTACTGGGTGTTTCCCTCGTGTATCTAAGAAGCAGCAGACTCTGAATGTGGATCTTGCCTCTCTGGCTCCAGAGCCCACACTCCTGCTGGAGAACCTTTCACTCATGTTCATATTTAGGCCTGTGCTGATTGTGCTTGTCCACTCAGTCGTGTCCAACTCTATGTGACCTCATGGACTGTAGCCTGCCAGGCTCCTCTGTCCATGGGATTCTCTAGGCAAGTTTACTGGAGTGCGTTGCCATGTCCTTCTCCAACATAATGTGCTTATTTTCATATAAACATGATTTAGGCATATATTTAGTCATATAAAAGAGTAGTAAAGAGGACTTCTACACCATTCTTGAGTCTTCAGCTGAGGTCAGTGGATGAAAAGTACTATGTTTGTGATCTAAAGGACTCAACATAACAGGACTTACCATAACTATTTTGGAAGTCATCACCTCTAAAAATCTGTAGAAGATCAGGAGAGAGTTTCATTAGAAATTCCCTAGGGGTTTTAGCAAGATGAATTCCCAGTGATGGGAGCAAAGAACAATCTTTGCATAGACTGATGGAGGTGGCATAAGTTCAGTTCAGTCTCTCACTCGTTTCCAACTCTTTGCAACCCCATGGACCGCAGCACGCCAGGCTTCCCTGTCCATCACCAACTCCCAGAGCTTACCCAACCTCATATCCATCAAGTCAGAGATTCCCTCAAACCATGTCATCCTCTGTCATCCCCTTCTCTTCCCGCCTTCAATGCTTCCCAGCATCAGGGTCTTTTCCAATGAGTCAGTTCTTCACATCAGGTGGCAAAGTATTGGTGTTTAAGCTTCAATATCAGTCCTTCCAATGAATATTCAGGACTGATTTCCTTTAGGACTGACTGGTTGAGTCTCCTTGCAGTCCAAGGGATTCTCAAGAGTCTTTTCCAACACACAGTTCAAAAGCATCAGTTCTTCGATTCTCACATCCATACGTGACTACTGTAAAAACCATAGCTTTGAGTAGACAGACCTTTGTTGGCAAAGTAATGTCTCTGCTTTTTGATAAACTGTCTAGGTTGGTCATAGCTTTTCTGCCTAGGAGCAAGTGTCTTTTAATTTCGAGGCTGCAGTCACCATCTGCAGTGATTTTGGAGCCCCAAAAAATAAAGTCTGACACTGTTTCCACTGTTTCCCCATCTATTTGCTATGAAGTGATTGGACCTGATGTCATGATCTTAGTTTTCTGAATGTTGAGTTTTAAACTAACTTTTTCACTCTCATCTTTTACTTTTATCAAGAGACTCTCTACTTCTTCTTTGCTTTCTGCCATAAGGCTTGTGTCATCTGCATATCTGAGGTTATTGATATTTCTCCTGACAGCCTTGATTCCAGCTTGTGCTTCATCCAGCCCAGCATTTCACCTGATGTACTCTGCATATAAGTTAAATAAGCAAGGTGACAATATACAGCCTTGACGCTGTCTCTTATACACATCTATTACTTCTTCTTTGCTTTCTGCCATAAGGCTTGTGTCATCTGCATATCTGAGGTTATTGATATTTCTCCTGACAGCCTTGATTCCAGCTTGTGCTTCATCCAGCCCAGCATTTCACCTGATGTACTCTGCATATAAGTTAAATAAGCAAGGTGACAATATACAGCCTTGACGTACTCCTTTCTCAATTTGGAACCAGTCTGTTGTTCCATGTCCAGTTCTAACTGTTGCTTCTTGATCTGTATACATATTTCTCAGGAGGCAGGTCAGGTGGTCTAGTATTCCCATCTCTTTCAGAATTTTCCACAGCTTGTTGTGAGCCACACAGTCAAAGGCTTTGGCACAGTCAATAAAGCAAAAGTAAACATTTTTTCTGGAACTCTCTTGCTTTTTCGATGATTCAGCGGATATTGGCAATCTGATCTCTGGTTCCTCTGCCTTTTCTAAAACCAGCTTGAACATCAGGAAGTTTATGGTTCACATATTGCTGAAGCCTGGCTTGGAGAATTTTGAGCATAACTTTGCTAGCGTGAGATGAATGCAACTGTGCAGTAGGTAGTTTGAACATTCTTTGGAGGTGGCATACTCAAAAGGAAAGGTAAACAGACATCTCATTCTCCCATTGTATGCCTCTTTCTAAGTGAATAAACCCCTTGATTCATCCTGGTATAATACAAGAGTGAAGTAGAAGAGTCCTTGAGAGAACCTAGTGAATCCCTGGAGTTCACAGGCCAGAGAGCCTAGGTATGAGATGCACCCCTGGAGCAGTGTGGCAGTGGTATCTGGCACAGTGGCCTTTGGCACGTAGCTGAGTAGAGAGAGGAGGGTGGGGTAGTAGGAAAGACCAACTTGTGTTTCTAGAGTTTGGTAGAATCTGGATACAGAGCATCAATTCTTCGATTCTCACATCCATACATGACTACCTGAAAAACCATAGCTTTGAGTAGACAGACCTTTGTTGGCAAAGTAATGTCTCTGCTTTTTAATAAACTGTCTAGGTTGGTCATAGCTTTTGTGCCTAGGAGCAAGTGTCTTTTAATTTTGAGGCTGCAGTCACCATCTGCAGTGATTTTGGAGCCCAACAAATGTCACTGAAGTAAGCCAGATCCTAACCTAAGAGAGTTGTCTGGTTGCGGTGTGGGAATCCAGCAGAGAAAGACTATGATGGCTTTACCTCCAGGACAGAGCTTGAAAAGCTGAACACTGTCCTGAAAGATAAGCTGGAGAAATTATCACCCATGACAGGGGATGTTATAATATGGAGGTCCTGAGACCATTGCAGGTGGGTCTCAGAGGAGCCACAAAAGAGCCTCCAACAGAGGAAAGAAGCATTCAGGCATCTCCTACAGGAAGCCCAGGTCTTTTTCCCACTTTGATTGGGTTGTTCGTTTTTCTGGCATTGGGTTGTATGAGCTGCTTGTATATTTTGGAAGTTAATCCTTCGTCAGGTGTTTCATTTGCTGTTATTTTCTCCCATTCAGAGAACTGTCTTTTCATCTTGCTTATAGTTCCCTTTGCTGTGCAAAAGCTTTTACGTTTAATCAGGTCCCACTTGTTTACTTTTGGTTTTATTTCTGCCACTCTAGGAGGTGGGTCATAGAGGATCTTGCTTTGATTTATGTCATCAAGTGTTCTGCCTATGTTTTCCTCTAAGAGTTTTATAGTTTCTGGTCTTACATTTATGTCTTTAATCCATTTTGAGTTTATCTTTGTGTATGGTGTTAGGCAGTGTTCTAATTTCATTTTCTTACACATAGCTGCCCAGTTTTGCCAGCATCATTTATTGAAGAGGCTGTCTTTGCCCCATTGTATAATCTTGCCTCCTTTGTCAAAAATAAGGTACCCATAGGTGCATGGGTTTATTTCTATTCTTTCTGTCTTGTTCCATTGGTCTATAATTCTGTTTTTGTGCCAGTCCCATACTGTCTTGATGACCGTGGCTTTGTAGTATAATCTGAAGTCAGGAAGGTTGATTGCTCTAGCTCCATTCTTCTTTCTCAAGACAGCTTTGGCTATTCAGGATCTTTTGTGATTCCATATGAATTGTTTAATTTTTCGTTCTAGTTCTGTGAAAAATGCCATTGGTAATTTGATAAGGGTCACACTGAATCTGTAGATTGCATTTGGTAGTATAGTCATTTTCACAATATTGATTCTTCCTACCCCGGAACATGGAATATCTCTCCATCTGTTTGTGTCATCTTTGATTTCTTTCATCAGTGTCTTATAATTTTCTGTGTACAGTTCTTTTGTCTCCTTAGGTAAGTTTATTCCTAGATATTTAATTCTTTTTGTTGCAATGGTGAATGTGATTGATTTCTTAATTTCTCTTTCTGATTTTTCATTGTTCATATATAGAAATGCAAGTGATTTCTGTGTATTGATTTTGTATCCTGCAACTTTGCTAAATTCACTGATTGGCTCTAGTAATTGTCTGATACAACCTTTAGGGTTTTCTATGTACAGTATCATGTCATCTGCAAACAGTGAGAGCTTTACTTCTTTCCGATCGGGATTCCTATTGTTTGTGTTCTCTGATTGCTGTAACTAGAACTTCCAGAACTATGCTGAATAATAGTGGTGAAGTGGACACCCTTGTCTTATTCCTGATCTGAGGGGGAATGCTTTCAGATTTTCACCACTGAGAATAATGTTTGCTGTTGGTTTATCATATATGGCCTTTACTATGTTGAGGTAGGTTCCTTCTACGCCCATTATTTGAAGAGTTTTAATCATAAATGGGTGCTGAATTTTGTCAAAGGGTTTTTCTGCATATATTGAGATTACCATATGGTTTTTATCTTTCAATTTGTTAATATAGTATATTGCATTGATTTTGTGTATATTGAAGAATCCTTGCATTCCTGGAATAAACCCAACTTGATCACGGTGCATGAGCTTTTTGATGTGTTGCTGAATTCTGTTTGCTAAAATTTTGTTGAGGATTTTTGCGTCTATGTTCATCAGTGATGTTGGCCTGTGGTTTTGTTTTTGTGAGTTGTCTTTGTCTGGTTTTGGTATCAGGGTGATGATGGCCTCATAGAATGAGTTTGGAAGTGTTCCTTCCTCTGCAATCTGTTTGAGAGTTTTAGAAGGATAGGCATTAGCTCTTCTCTAAATGTTTGATAGAATTCTCCTGTGAAGCCATCTGGTCCTGGGCTTTTGTCTTTTGGGAGATTTTTGATCACAGCTTCAATTTCAGTGCTTGTAATTGGGTTGTTCATAATTTATATTTCTTCCTGGTTCAGTCTTAGAAGATTGAACTTTTCTAAGAATCTGTCCTTTTCTTCCAGGTTATCCATTTTATTGCCATATCGTTGTTCATAATAGTCTCTTATAATCCTTTGTATTTCTGCATTGTCTGTTATAACCTCTCCTTTTTCATTTCTAATTTTGTTGATTTGATTCTTCCCTCTTTTTTTCTTGATGAGTCTAGCTAAAGATTCATCAATTTTGTTTATCTCCTCAAAGAAACAGCTTTTAGTTTTATTAATCTTTACTATTATTTCTTTCATTTCTTTTTCATTTATTTCTGCTTNGTTATAACCTCTCCTTTTTCATTTCTAATTTTGTTGATTTGATTCTTCCCTCTTTTTTTCTTGATGAGTCTGGCTAAAGATTCATCAATTTTGTTTATCTCCTCAAAGAAACAGCTTTTAGTTTTATTAATCTTTACTATTATTTCTTTCATTTCTTTTTCATTTATTTCTGCTTAGATCTTTATGATTTCTTTCCTTCTACTAATGTTGGGGGTTTTTTGTTCTTCTTTTTCCAGTTGTTTTAAGTGTAAAGTTGTTTTGTCTGTTTGATTTTTTCTTATTTCTTGAGATATGATTGTATTACTATAAACTTCCCTCTTAGAACTGCTTTCTCTGCACCTCATAGGTTTTGAGTTGTCATATTTTCATTGTCATTTGTTTCTAGAAATTTTTTATTTCCCTTTTGATTTCTTCAGTAACCTGTTAGTTAATTAGAAACATGTTATTTAATCTCCACGTGTTTGTATTTCTCACAGATTTTTTCTTGTCATTGGTATCTAGTCCCATACCAATGTGGTCAGCGAAGATACTTGATATGATTTCAGTTGTCTTAAATTTACTGAGGTTGATTTGTGACCCAAGATGTGGTCTATCCTGGAGAATGTTCCATGTGCACTTAAAAAGAAGTAGTATTCTTCTGCATTTGGATAGAATGCCCTGAAGATATCAGTGGAATCCATCTCATTCTAATGTATCATTTAAGACTTGTGTTTCCATATTAATTTTCTGTTTTGATAATCTGTCCATTGGTGTGACTGGGGTGTTAAAGTCTCCTACTATTATTGTGTTATAGTCAACTTTTCCTTTTATGTCTGTTAATATTTGCCTTATTTATTGAGGTTCTCCTATGTTGAATGCATAGATATTTACAATTGTTATATCTTTCTCCTGGATTAATCCCTTGATCATTATGTAGTATCCTTCCTTATCTCTTGTTATCTTCTTTATTTTAAGGTCTATTTTGTCTGATATGAGAATTGCTACTCCAGCTTCCTTTTGCTTCCCATTTGCACGGAATATATTTTTTCCATCCTCTCACTTTCAGTCTATATGTATCTTGAGGTCTGAAGTGGGTCTCTTGTAGACCACATATATATGGGTCTTGTTTTTGTATCCATTCAGCCAGTCTGTGTCTTTTGGTTGGAGCATTTAATCCATTTACATTTAAAGTAATTCTTGATATATATGTTCCTATTGCCATTTTCTTAATTGTTTGGGGTTGATTTTGTAGATCTTTTTTCTTCTCTTTTATTTCTTGACCAAATAAGTCCCTTTCACATTTGTTGTAAAGCTGGTTTGGTGGTACTGAATTCTCTTAACTTTTGCTTGTCTGAAAGCTTTTTATTTCTCCATCAATTTTGAATGAGATCCTTGTAGGGTACTATAATCTTGCTTGTAGATTTTTCCCTTTCAGTACTTTAAATATATCTTGCCATTCCCTTCTGGCCTGCAGAGCTTCTTTTGAAAGATCAGCTGTTAAGCGTATGGGATTTCCCTTGTATGGTACTTGTTGCTTTTCTCTTGCTGTTTTTAGTATTCTTCCTTCATGTTTAGTCTTTGTTAATTTGATTAGTATGTGTCTTGGTGAGTTTCTCCTTAGGTTTATCCTGTATGGGACTCTTTGTGCTTCTTGGACTTGATTGACTATTTCTTTTTCCATGTTGGGGAAATTTTCAACTATAATCTCTTCAAAAAATTTCTCATACCCATTCTTTTTCTCCTCTTCTTCTGGGACCCCTGTAACTCGAATGTTGGTGCATTTGGTATTGTCCCGAGGTCTCTGAAACTATCATCAATTCTTTTCATTCTTTTTACTTTATTTGGCTATTCAGAAGTTATTGCCACCATTTTATCTTCCAGCTCACTGATTTATTCCTCTGCTTCAGATATTCTGCTATTGATTCCTTCTAGACTATTTTTAATTTCAGTAATTGTGTTGTTTGTGTGTTTGTTTCTTAATTCTTCTCGGTCTTTGTTAATTGTCCTTTGCATTTTCTCCACTTTGTTTTCAAGGTTTTTGATCATCTTTACTGTTATTATTCTGAATTCTTTTTCAAGTAGTTTGCCTATTTCCTCTTCATTTATTTGGACTTCTGTGTTTCTAGATTGTTCCTTCATTTGTGTAGTATTTGTCTGCCTTTTCATTATTTTTTTTTAACTTATTGCGTTTGAGGTCTCCTTTTCCCAGACTTCAAGGTTGAGTTTTTTCTTCTTTTTGGTTTCTGCCTTCCTAAGGTTGGTCCAGTGGTCTGTGTAAGCTTCATATAGGGTGAGATTTGTGCTGAGTTTTTGTTTGTTTGTTTTTCCTCTGATGGGCAAGGCTGAGTGAGGTGGTAATCCTGTTTGCTGATGATTGGGTTTGTATTTTTGTTTTGTTTGTTGTTTAGATGAGGCGTCCTGCACAGGATGCTACTGGTGTTTGGGTGATGCTGGGTCTTGTATTCAAGTGGTTTCCTTTGTGTGAGTTCTATCTGATACTCCCTAGCATTAGTTCTCTGGTTGTCTAGGATCTTGGAGTCAGTGCTCCCACACCAAAGCCTCAGGGCTTGATCTCTCTCCAAAAACCAGCCTAGGTCCAAGCTACCAAGAGGAATTTCACCCAAAATGAGAGGGCCTTTACTTGAGCTCCAGAAGCCAGTGTACAAGAACACAACAGAGATCTTTGACTTTGTGGAAGCTCAGTATTGCCTGCCACATGGACAGGCCTCCTTGGATTGCAACAGATGACTAGAGGGTCTCCCCTGTAGTTTCTTTCCTGGCCACTTTATCTTCAGTCTAACAGTTCTTTATCCAACATTTACATTGCTTTCAATAATACTTTTCCAAAAGAAATATTACTTCCTTGCTCTGACCCTTTTTATAATGCTTGCTCCCTCTCAGTTAATATTGAACTCTTCAGGACTCATGGAAGGGATTCAAGAATCTATTTTCCGTATTCATTTTCCAACATATAAGTGTTTTGACTTGTATTTGGACCCACTATGAAGAGGAAAATTTAAATAGGTCTCTAAGAATACATTTTGGCCCCACTAAGTCCTGTGGATGTGGACTTTTATTTCCCCAAACTTACTATGAATGTCACAACTCTGTCTCTCAAGCTGAAATGCTTCCTTAACCCCAATCAAAATCCAACCACCCTTCAAAGTTCAGCTCAAATATCACCTTTTCTTAAATGTTACCTGATTCCCCCAGTTGGAATCAGTTAGTCCCTGGTCTGTATTCTCCTGACCTTTCCTGTATTCTTTTCATTTTGATCTTGTTTCATTCTGTTTCTTATTATAGTTAGCCATGTAGAAAGGGTGCAAGACAAAAGCCCCACATGTACATTCACTCCCAATTTTCAATTTATCAAGAAATAAAGAGATGGATTTATCAGATTCCAGTTACATGAAGATTCAAAGAGTCTGCCTGAACGAGCAGTGACTGAGACCTTTGAACAAGTCCAGGGTCAAGCAAATCTAGTTACCTATGAGGAGTGTGGTCTTCAGATGAACCTGAGTGAACAGTGTGGAGGTGGTAAGACTCAGTCTTGATGTACCAGCAGACCTGCACCAGGGACAAACCTGAAAGATCCATAATAAGTGGTACCAGTTCCCAACACCTGGGTTTAGAAACCTCAGGAGAAGAATTTAAGAAATTGAACTTAAGAAAGGATTTATATCTCTAAAGCATTGCAATGATGCTATTTGGGAGCCAATTAAGAGTTTTTTCATATGACTTCCACAGCGGGAAGGATGGGGGAAGGGATAGTTAGGGAGTTTGGGATTGACACGTGCACACTGCTGTATTTTAAATGGATAGCCAACATGGATCTACTGTAGAGGACATAGAACTCTGCTTAATGTAATGTGGTAGTCTGGATGGGAGGGAAGTTTGGGGGAGAATGAATACATGTATATGTATAGCTGAGGCCCTTTGCTGTCCATCCAAAACTATCACAATTGTTACTTGGCTATACTCCAATATAAAATAAAAAGATTTTAAAAATTATTTCATTGGAGGGAAGAAAGTTATTTCTTATGTCAGCTGAAGGTGAGACTGATCAGGAATAAAAAGAAAGTATTGAAAAACATGAGGATATGGGCATGATATCCAACGGAAGATGACAAACTCTGAATTGTGATTTGATCTGTCCATATGGGTGCTGTGAGAGGCTGAGCAGCAAATTGTGGGCTCAGTGTGTGAATAGGCACAGAGGAAAGGCAGTCAACAGACCACGTGTGACTGTGATACTATGACATATCAGTAGCAGTGGCTTCTGACAAATTACAGAATTACTTTGGAATTAGAGAAACAACTTCTTATGGCTATAGGGGGACACCCTAACATGCCAAGAAGCTTGAGAAAATCACTCCACCAGGGAAAGGGATTTGCATTTGAGCTTCACCTACTGCTCACTCCTATATTCCAAGACAGGAGAAACTGAATGTCAAGGGTTACAGTTGGAGACACTTAATAAATGTCCACTGAATAAATAATAAAGATGTTGACATGTTCTGTAGAAGATCTCATTATCAGTTCTTGCAAAACAGTGTGTCTGGCAATTCTCTTTGTATCCTTAATTTTCTGTAGAGGGCTTCCCTGGTGAGTCAGATGGTAAAGAATCCACCCGCAATGCAGGAAACCTGGGTTTGATCCCTGACTTAGGAAGATCCCCTGGAGAATGGAATGGCAACCCACTGCAGAATTCTTACCTGGAAAATTTCATGGACAGAGGAGCCTGGCGGGTTATAGTCCATGGGGTCGCAAAGAGTCAGACTTGACTGAATGACTAACACTTTTAAAGACTTCCCTGGTGGTCCAGTGGTTAAGACTCCATGCTTCCACTGCAGGGGAGACAGGTTATATCCCTGGTTGGGGAACAAAGATCCCATATGCCTCAAGGTGCAAAAAAAAAAATAAATTTGATATTTTGGGTTTCCCTGGTGGTTCAGATGGTGGAGAGTCTGCCTGCAATGTAGGAGACCTGGGTTCAATCCCTCAGTCAGAAGATCCCCTAGAGAAGGGAATGGTTATCCATTCCAGTATTCTTGCCTGGAAAGTCCCATGGACAGAGGAGCCTGGTGGGCTACAGTCCATCGGGTCTCAAAGAATCAGATATGACTGAGCAACTAACACTTTCACTCTCACTTTCAGCCACCTGTATCTTTACCTGCTGAACATGACCCTTTCCCCTTCCTCAAGTAAATGCAGCTCTTCTTTGATGGACCTAATCCTCCTTGGCTCTAACTTTTGATATTAGTGAGGCTGCCAGTCATGGGCACATGAATCAGGCTTGCCATTCAAATGGTTCAATTGTTTTAGCAGCAGGGACTGGTAAGAAGGATTGATACAAGACTCAAACTTTTTGCAGCTCTTCTTTGATGGACCTAATCCTCCTTGGCTCTAACTTTTGATATTAGTGAGGCTGCCAGTCATGGGCACATGAATCAGGCTTGCCATTCAAATGGTTCAATTGTTTTAGCAGCAGGGACTGGTAAGAAGGATTGACACAAGACTCAAACTTTGGTTAATCAGCAGTTTTCCATAGAAATGTCATATGCAGAAGCAGGGACCCTATCTTTCCTCACAGAAACAAATCTACCATGTTAACAACATTGGAGCTGCTGCTCCCAGCCATGTTCACGGTCATGTGGAGAAAAAGCCAACATGGAGGAGAAGAGAATGAAGGCCAGCAAAGATAAGCTCAGAGATGTGTGTGTGTGTGTGTGTGTGTGTGTGTGTGTGTGTATGTGTGTGTCTAAGAGAGAGAGGCAGAGAGAAAATTTTTATTAGGAAAATAGTAATTATGTTTTTCAGTGTACATTTTCTCCATTAAACATTTTCCTGCTGTTTAAACAAAAATTATTTTTTTAAGTCAGAAGAAAACACAAACGTATATAATAAAACACATATTGGGAGGACACATGTGAATGTTTATCATCCTTTAGCTGATCTAGCCTCTCCAGGCTTGCCTGTTTTAGACTGTTTATTTCTACTCTATCACCATGTGTGACAGTAATGAAGATTCTGGCTTCATAGTCCATATGCTAGAAGCTGCATTGTTTTCAGTAACACTCTGGGAACTATAAATTTTTAAAGCATGTCAAGCTTGTTATCTACAAAGGAGATTCTGGGTAAGAACTGAGCTCTAAAGCTCTCCTAGAACATTAGCATGGGGTGAGAGAGTCATTATAAATCCATAAAGCTTTGTAAAGTTCAGGCTGACTTCTTATTTTAGAAGTTGTCTTTGATTTTTCCCATATATCTTTCTTTGTATATCCTGTTTCTGACTCAATAGCCTTGTTTAATATTTCTAAAGGAGATCATCACACTGATTCTTAAAATCAAAGAACTTAAGGAAGAGGAATTTTAAAAAACCAACAACTAGGGGCGAAAACTAAGCAAAGAATAAAATGTTAAGGAAAAGTAAAATGAAAATTGTCATGAACCACCAACAGACTTGAAAGTTGAATTATTCAAAGCGGCACATTTTCTGGATTCCAGCTCAATGCTGCAAGAATTGGAAACAGAAAACAGGGGCATTGTTATATACTTTTCACTGCCAGCCTTCTGCTGCTGCCACAAAGCACCCCAGTTCCTGTCCTGACTGACAGTAGGCAAAACCTTGCATGGAAATTAACAAGCAGAGTCTCTGGTTTTGTTTTTAAGTGATACAGATTCACCTTTAGATTTCCTCAGAAACCCTACTCCATCTAAAATTTTACCCACCCAATTTTTCTAATAATCTATCAGGGGAGACTTGCTTTAATCATTTGCTTTAACACTGGGCACAACTGCAAATATAAAGACGATATAATAAGGCAGTTAATTTTCAAAAAGTGGATACAGTTCCTATCATTTCTCTCCAGCTTGTGATCTTTAAATCGACACTGCCACCATTTATCCTAAGATCATATAAGTAATAGGCCATCTCCAACTTTATTACAAATTTGTTGCCTCCCAACTCCATCTATTTTTTGATAATTCAGACTTCAACAAAACACTGCAGTCATTCTTTTTCTTCTTCCCTTCTTTTAAAATAAACTTTAAAAAATTTTTTTAACCTTCACTTCCATAGGGCTGTTCATGGGATTTATTTCTTCATGAAAGCAGAGTAGTCTCTGTATGGTTTGAAGAGCCTTGCCCACAATACTTTTTTTTTTTTTTTTTTTTCTCAGACTATTTTATGTTAAGTCCTGCATCTCTGGAAAGCCATGGTAAGGCTGTTGAACAATACCTGAAAGGAAAAAAAGAAGAGAGAAAGCTGGAGTGGGTTAGTCACTGTCTTGGAAGGGCACACTCAAAAAGGGAGTGTCATGGCAATGCCCAGCAAAGGAACACCTGAAGAGATGTAGCAAAGGAGAGGTAAATTTTGTTGCAGACTTAGGTGATGTTTTAAGTCAACTTTTTCACTCTCCTCTTTCACTTTCATCAAGAGGCTCTCTAGTTCTTCTTCGCTTTCTGCCATAAGGGTGGTGTCATCTGTATATCTGAGATTATTGATATTTCTCCCAGCAATCTTGATTCCAGCTTGTGCTTCATCCATCCTGGCATTTCACAAGATGTACTCTGCATAGAAGTTGAATATCAGGGTGGAAATATTGACATATTCCTTTCCCAATTTGGAACCAGTGTGTTGTTCCATGTCCAGTTCTAACTTTTGCTTCTTGACCTGCATACAGATTTCTCAGGAAGCAGGTCAGGTGGTCTGGTATTTCCATCTCTTGAAGAATTTTTCATCATTTGTGATGATCCACACAAAGACTTTGGCATGGTCAATAAAGCAGAAGTAGATGTTTTTTTGGAACTCTCTTGCTTTTTCAGTGATCCAATGGATGTTGGCAATTTGATCTCTGGTTCCTCTGCCTTTTCTAATCCATCTTGAACATCTGGAAATTCATGGTTCATGTACTGTTGAAGCCTAGTTTGGAGAATTTTGAGCATTTCTTTGCTAGCATGTGAAATGAGTGCAGTTGTGCATTAGTTTGAGCATTCTTTGGCATTGCCTTTCTTTGGGATTGAAATGAAAACTGACCTTTTCCAGTCCTGTGGCCACTGCTAAGTTTTCTAAATTTGATGCTTTTGAACTGTGGTTTTGAAGAAGACTCTTGAGAGACACTTGGACTGCAAGGAAATCCAACCAGTCCATCCTAAAGGAAATCAGTCCTGAATATTCATTGGAAGAACTGATGCTAAAGCTGAAACTCCAATACTTTGGCTACCTGCTATGAAGAACTGACTCATTGGAAAAAAGCCTGATGCTGGGAAAGATTGAAGGCAGTAGGAGAAGGGGATGACAGAGGATGAAATGGTTGGATGGCATCACCAACTCAATGGACATGAGTTTGAGTAAACTCTGGGGGTTGGTGATGGACAGGGAGGCCTGGTATGCTACAGCCAATTGGGTCACAAAGAGTCGGACACAACTGAGTGACTGAACTGAACTGAGCTGAAATAGGTGATGTAAGGATTCCCTGGTAGTTCAACTGGTAAAGAAAGTGAAAGTCACTCAGTGATGTCTGACTCTTTGCAACCCCATGGACTATACAGTCCATTGAATTCTCCAGGCCAGAATACTGCAGTGGGTAGCCTATCCTTTTTCCAGGTGATCTTCCCCACCCAGGAATGGAACAGGGGTCTCCTGCACTGCAGGCAGATTCTTTACCAACTGAGCTATGAGAGAAGCCAAAAACTGGTAAAGAGTCTGTCTGCAGTGCAGGAGACCCCGGTTTGATTCCTAGGCTGGAAGATTCCCCGGAGAAGAGCTACCCTCTCCAGTACTCTGGCCTGGAGAATTCCACGGAATGAATAGTCCATGGGGTCACGAAGAGTCGGACACGACTGAGCAACTTTCCCTTCACTAGGTGATTTAGCCTAGCAGAAAGCACTACTACACAGCTTGGCAGAAATAGCTTTTATATAGTGTCTCCTTTTCTACCTTCTTCCTGGTTGTCCATATAACAGAGAGCTAGCCCGATGGGGGACATCGCAAAGACCCACCCCCTCAAAAGACTAAATGTCCATGTTTCCAGTTTCCAGCAGATCAGGCATAAGCTAACTCAGTACTATGCCTGTCCTAAATAATGCATGTCTAATGAAACAAGTTTGGAAGGACCAAAAGTTCCCACTCTATCTCTCAGCTAAAATTGCATACAGATGCTGCTCTGTGCCTGTATTAACTTGTAACTGTGAACAAATTATAAGGTTTTAAGATCACAGAAAAGTTTTTGAAGTTGAAAATAACCACCATTATAGACAAAATAACCTGTCACTTCTTTTAGAGTTCAGGGAAATAAAATGTTGGTAAGAAAATAAAACATTCTGGCTCCATGCCAGAGCATAACGTTATACTCTCATGCACTTCTAAAATGCTTATCTTAAATGTCAGCAAGTGGTTGTTTGTTGAAATCCATATTCGTTAAGCATATTTAAGACCTTTTGATTGACAATACTGAGTGTCTGTTATACATAAGATTATATGTTAACTTTGCTCTAAAGAAATAATATCCAAACTTTTATTTCATTGGATCCAAATTTACATTTACTTCAAAACCATCCACAAATCAAGGAAAGACAAATATTTAGTATATTTCATGAAAGAAGTGATAACTGTATTTTAACTCTGTAATGTCATTATTATTTCCTAGTTTTGATTATTTGAAACAAATAATACATACAGTTTAGAATCTGGCTAGGAAAACTTTACACTTCAGTCTGCAGATACTAAATCTAATAATAAGAATAAGGTTTTTAAGACATATGTAAGTTCATAAAAAGGAGGCTTAATTATAATTTTATGCTGTGGTCTTGATGGTTTAATCATAATGATTTAATCATAAAGAATAAACAACCAATATGAAATTTAAAGGGAAGTGGTTTTTACCAACACTCTGGTTAATCAGAAAATGTGCAATGTTAGGTCTCAAAAAGGAGAAAACCTCGTTCTCTCAAGACTTATCTTCTGCAGCTGTAATATTCAGAGGTCTAAAAATGACTGAGATGAATTGCCCCAAGCTTCAACCCAAGCTTTTTGTTTGAAGGGCACACTGAGGGTAAATTTTTGAGCCTAATTATTATGCCACTTCAAATACACTCCTCCAGTGGGATCAGTGGAACAGAGCCATCCACACACAGGTTGAGCATCTCAAACGTCTACCCTTCTGACCCTTTTTAGCTCCTCTTCCTGCAAGCCAAGTTATTCTGGCTTTTATTTTCTTTATCCATCTTTCCTACACTCAAAGAGAAAAAATGAATGTGAAAGAAACAGAGCCACAGTACCAAGTTCTTGGGCATACATACATAAGCAGGTAGACAGACTCTCTCATACTTAGATTTTTAAACTCTGTGCATAGCTTGTTTCAAATCAGGAAAATAATTTTTAATTTTCAGTAGCAATGGCACCCCACTCCGGTACTCTTGCCTGGAAAATCCCATGGATGGAGGAGCCTAGTAGGCTGTAGTCCATGGGGTCACTAAGGGTCGAACATGACTGAGTGACTTCACTTTCACTTTGCACTTTCATGCGTTGGAGAAGGAAATGGCAACCCACTCCAGTGTTCTTGCTTGGAGAATCCGAGGGACGGGGGAGCCTGGTGGGCTGCTGTCTATGGGGTCGCACAGAGTCGGACATGACTGAAGTGACTTAGCAGCAGCAGCAGCAGCAGCAATAGGGCCTAGTATGACATGTCATAGAGGCCAGGGAATTCAGCATCTAAGAGCACCTTCTGAAGAGTAGAACTGATACATCAGACCATTTAGCAAACATGTTATAATTTAATTCTGCCTTTATGTTCATAGGTCTAATGTTTTCGGCTAATTTGGTATTAACTGGTCTAAAGGTCAGGAATTCTAGATTCTGCCCTTCCTTTAGAACTCTTTGTTACCTTGAGTAATTCATGTAAATGATCTGTTCTAAATCATTTGTTCCCTCATCTGTGAGGTAAGGAAGTTGGATCAAGTCAGTTTCTAACCTGTGGTCAAAAACTTGTTAAGGGCAATGAAGTTACTAAAAAGGTTCAGATAAATCAAATGTACAACTGAATAAACCCGACTATCACACTAACACATGTATTACTAATGTTTCAAATGTGTGCATATACTGTTGCTTTTAGTAGACTATAAATTCATTTAAAAGGCTTACTGAATTCAGAAAAGCATTTTGTTATTTTGAATTTTTATTAATCATCTAACAATAAAATTACAGCTGAAATTATGTGAGAGGTCCTATTAAAGTATCTGGTGAAGTCTGAGATTATGCCAAATTTGAAATGCTAAAAAATCCTTGAAAAAAATGCCATGCAAAATTCTTAGGCTGCTATTTGGAAGGGCTATAGTAATGTAAAAATAGAGCTATTGGGCACCTCTTTATCCTGTTTTCTGCCTCGCTATTAAGGTGACTTTTTCTAGTGTCTATGGCTGTGGATTCTAAGCACAGTGCCTTCAGACTCCAGCTTAAACTAGGAATACCAAAGACCGGAAGCACATCTATTTCTTTTTTTGCCAGGAAGATTATCTAGCCTTTAACAACTGCAACATTCTTTTTTGAACACAAAGCTTAGGCTGTGAAATTCCATATTAGAAAATAGTTTTGAGACTTGACATGAGAAAAATGAAATAATTCCTTCAGAATAAAAAAAGAGTTTTGGAGAGATAATATACTTCCATGAAATTAGTACCACAGAAATAGGAAAAACTGTATACTGTATTTATTATAATGCTTTGGGCATAATATACGTATTATATAAACATACGTTTTTTTCCCTTTTCTTTTGTTTTCTTTCATTAGTCTTACAATATATGTATCCAAAACTGAAAGTGAGCTAAAGTTCTTACTGGGGATACCAATTGATCAATTATCAATCAGAGTAAATCTTTGATTCTTTAGCTGATTCTTCATCTCTGTTGCCTATATACCTTCACAATCCTTTCAATGGTATTTTCTGTTGTTCACATCTCACAAATATCAGAGCACTGGATTCCTCTCAGCATCACTCAGAATGCTGGTGCTTACTTACTATCTACACTCTGATCTTCCACAGGCAGAGTTCACTTTGTGCCAGTGAAACCACAAATTCCTACTCCTGATTGATTTCAGGTCACTTCCTACTCAAATCCATTCTACTCTGCCATCAAAATTGTTTTTCTGAAATAGATTTGCTTACACTAACAGCTGCACCCAAGTTTTAAAACCCCATTATCATAAAGAGACATTCTGCTCTTCTTAATCTAGCTTACAAGGTTTCACAACTTGGATGTGAACCTCCTTTTTAGCCACATCTGGAACCAGCTAAATCTTACTATTATTACACTATGATTTTTTGTAACTCATTGTATTTGCTACGGCTACTTAGTGGGTCTAAATTATTCTCTTTCTAAAGTCTCACCAATCTTGTGTCCCTACCTGTCAACCTTGTATTCTTCAATATCCAGACTAAATATCCGCTTTTTTGCAGCTTTGTCTTACTCCTTTCTCCTTGGGAGAATGAACTGAACCCTTTGTGCAATAGTAACTGAACATCTATGTGTGATAGCAATGCTAGATACTTTGGGTACAAATGTTTACAATGAGACAAATTCTTGCCTTCAGTGAGCTTTCAGACTAGTAAGGGATACAGTTCTGAAAGAAAGAAATGCCACTTGGTGCATCACTTCTATGACAAAAATATGTTCTCAGAGTGGTTGACCACAAAGAAGAAGGTGATCAGTTCTAGAAGAGGGCAAAGGGGGCAAGGAGGAATAGGTCCAAAAAACATCGTAGAGAAGATAGTTCCTGAGCTGAATCTTGAAAACATCAATAGGCATACAACAGGGGATAAATCAGAATCAAGAGAAAAGGGAGATCTATATATGCAGTCATTCAGTTGTTCATTCAGTCATTTATTGGGTGACCATGATATGTCAAGCACTGCACTAAGGGTTGAGAACATAAAAATAAATTAAAAGACATTCTTATCTTGTAAAAGGCAAACAAGTAAAACAAACAACTATATGATAACAGATACAGTAGACAGCCTCTAAAATAGCCTCATGGAACAAGGAGTCTGACTTCAATTGCATTTTGCTCTTTGATTCCTGACACCTCTCATGCCCTATTCTCCCCCTTTCCATTCCACCCATATCAGAGGAAGACAGTGAGAAAGCCTTGGGGCTCCATCCACTGGTTCCGGTGGAAAAGTTTAAACTATCCAAACCCCTTTCCCGTGGGAACCCTGACCAAGGCCCCACCTCCTCACTATAATAAAAACTAAAGCCACTGTCTTCTCTGTTCTCTCAAGACATTCCAGACTGGCTTTTATGCCTGCCCTACTTTCTTCAGAAAGACCCCATTATGTGAGTAATAAACATTTTTGTACCATCTTGGTGCATGTGTGGTGTCATCAGTCTGGACACGCAAACCAATTATGGGTGGGATTTATTGCCGCCACAGGACAATCACAGAACATTCTCAATGATCCCAGCCTGGGTGTTCCAGGTCTTGTATAATTCCCTCTATTTGAATGTGGGCTGATCCTAGTGACTTGTTTCTAACAGGTGTATCCTATCACTTTAAAGAAGTTGTATGCCTCTGTAAGCCATGTTCGACTCTCTGACTCTTTGTGACCCCAAGGACAATATCCCACCAGACTCCTCTGTCCATGGGATTTTCCAGGCAAGAATACTGGAGTAGGTTGCTATTTCCTCCTCCAAGGGATATTCCCAACCCGGGGACTGAACCCTCATCTCCTACATTGGCAGATGGATTCTTTACCACTGAGCCACTTGAGAAGTCCCTTTAAAGAAGTTAAAGTAATCCTCTGTGATTAAAATGCAAAAGACTTGTTTACCCCTGCTCATTCTCTCCTGCCCTCTTCCTCAGTCTGATGGAAACCAGTTACCATGCTGTGAGTCACCTATGAGGGCCACATAACAGAGAACTGAAGGAGGCTGGGATCAAAAGCCAATGAAGGACTGAGGCCCTCAGTCTCTCAGCCTGTGTGGAACTGAACTGGCCAAGAGCAAGGTCAGTGAGCTTCAAAGTAGATCTCCCCCTAATTGAACCTTCATATGAGACCACTGCTCAGATCAAAACCTTGATCACAACCTTGTAAGAGACCCTGGATAAAGAACCCAGCCAAGCCATGACCAGATTCCTGACCCACAGAAATTATGGTACAGTAAGTCCCGTACATACTAGCCTTCAAGTTGTGAACTTTTGAAGATGGAAGCACGCTTTCCATCCAAGTCAGGTGTGAGTGAAATTGCAGTTTGCCCTCTGTCTTCAATTGTTGACAGTTCTTCAGCCCTACCATCTCTCACCTCCTCTCCCTTCTCCAGTCAGTAACTTTTCTTGCCTTTTCATTTGATGCCAGCTCCTGTGTGCCAGCTGTCATACCATGCTACAGTCCTTTTCAAGGTACTGTGCTGGGAGCTTAAAAATATTTCATTTTTTGTGTATGTTTTTTATATATTGATGTTATTTGTGTGAAAAGTATTATAAACATATTATAGTACAGTACTATATAGTCGATTGTGTTTGTTGGGTACTTAACTAACTTAGTTGAACTTACAAATAAATTGGACTTAAGAATGCATTCTTGGATTAGAACTCATTCATATGTAAGGGACTTACTGTATAATAAATATTCATTGTTTTATACCTTGATCACAACCTTGTAAGAGACCCTGGATAAAGAACCCAGCCAAGCCATGACCAGATTCCTGACCCACAGAAATTATGGTACAGTAAGTCCCGTACATACTAGCCTTCAAGTTGTGAACTTTTGAAGATGGAAGCACACTTTCCATCCAAGTCAGGTGTGAGTGAAATTGCAGTTTGCCCTCTGTCTTCAATTGTTGACAGTTCTTCAGCCCTACCATCTCTCACCTCCTCTCCCTTCTCCAGTCAGTAACTTTTCTTGCCTTTTCATTTGATGCCAGCTCCTGTGTGCCAGCTGTCATACCATGCTACAGTCCTTTTCAAGGTACTGTGCTGGGAGCTTAAAAATATTTCATTTTTTGTGTATGTTTTTTATATATTGATGTTATTTGTGTGAAAAGTATTATAAACATATTATAGTACAGTACTATATAGTCGATTGTGTTTGTTGGGTACTTAACTAACTTAGTTGAACTTACAAATAAATTGGACTTAAGAATGCATTCTTGGATTAGAACTCATTCATATGTAAGGGACTTACTGTATAATAAATATTCATTGTTTTAAATCACTTGGTTTGGAGACGATTTACTAAACCTCAATAGGTAACTAATGCAAAAGACTATTACAGTGGTTAAAATACATAAAGAAAATATGCTACTTCTGGACATAATGGGTAAAGCATACCAACATGAGAAGTGTGGCAAATGTATGAAATGTGTTGCTTAAAGTAACTCAGCATCACTACACTAGAGAGTCAGGGTAGGGTTTGTCTCCAGCTGAGCCCAGAGAGATGTACTAAACCATGATAGGAGAGTGCATTGTGAGGTCATGGAAAGTGGAGAGAAATGAGGCATTGAAGAATTCTAAACAGCAGGACAGCATGATCATATTTATGTAACTTGAGCCTGTGCTGTTTTCTCCCTCAGCCTCAGACATATCTGGACAGGTTTTTGAGGACTAAGTGGTGCAGACCCTCAGCAGTCCATTTGCATGAGTGATCAAGAAACACCCTGGAGAATAAGTCAATCTGTAGGAAGCAAGAGTTCCTAGGACTCAAAGCCAGTGAAAGAGAGCAGTGCTTTAAGCTTAGCAACACAATGTCTGCAGCTCTGATTACCCTTAATTCCTGTCCCTGTAGATTGATGCCTGAGGTCCAAGAAGAAAGAACTGTAATGACGAGCGAGGAATCTACCAGACTATTTCAGAAACTTCCATGGTGGTCCAGTGGTTAGGACTCCAGGTTTCTACTGCAGAGGGAATGGGTTCCAACCCAGCTTAGGGGGAAGATCCCACATGCTGTGTGGTGGGGCGGGGGAGAGGGGATCTACAATTAAAAATAAAATAAACACACTTTACGTTTAAAAAAATAAATAAACAAAAGGACTGTTTCACAAGATTCCCATGAGAATCTCAGGTCCCAAGACAATATCATCAAATCAACAGCAGTGGAGTCAGTAGATTTGGCAGGACGAAAGGTAGGGCTGCTTTGCAAGGACACTGGAGCCTTGAACATTGGACACCATCATTGGCATCAGTGCCCTGGCGAGAACTCCAGATCTTTCAGCAGAAAACATTATTCTCTTGTTTCTTTAGGAGGTAGAACAAGGGAGAAGGAAAATAATGGGTGATCAAAAGACTACATATTTTAGATTGTACACAGAATGCCACCAGCCTCCCAAGCTCCCACGTTTGGAGAAGAATTTGAGAGATCTAGAGGTTTCTCAATGGGGAGGGGCCAGTGAAATATAAAGAGGAATACTATTTTTTATTAATAAACTTTATTCTTCATAACAGTTAAGATTTATAGAAAAATTGAGAAGATAATAGAGAGTTTTCAGTGCTTTTCCCTATTATTAACATCTTACATCAATATGCTACCTATATTACAATTAATTAACCAATATTGATATATGATTATTAACAAAAGCCCATAGTTTATTCAGATTTCCTTAGTAGTTACCATATGCCCTTTTCCTGCTCTATGATCTTATCCAGGACACCATCTGGAATGACATTTACTTGTCACATCTCCTTAGGTTCCTCTGAGCTGTGACATTTTGTCAGACTTTCCTTTTTCCAATGACCTTAACAGTTTTGAGGAGGACTAGCCAGGTAGATTGTAGGACTCTCCTCTATTGGAATTCTCCTGATTTTTTTGCATTATTAGACTGAATTTTGGGGAGGAGAAAAACTATTTTGATACTGATGTTGTGCATATGTTTATCTCTATACTGCTTTGGCCTGGGAATGTAAAATGTATTATATTTGTATTTCAAAAAATCACTACTATAGAAGAAACATGGAGTAGGGTCAAGAAACTAAACAGTATGACCAATTTGAAGACTATTGCATGATTCAGATAAAATACAATAAGGATCTGGGCCAAGGAAACTTTGATGAAAAGAGATGATCAGATGTGTATAAGAGACAGCTATTGCATGATTCAGATAAAATACAATAAGGATCTGGGCCAAGGAAACTTTGATGAAAAGAGACGGGAGAGATATGAGATGTGTACAGACTGTTGAAATGGCAAAATTCTCTAGCCAACTGCATACGAATAGGAGGATTCAGCAAAAGTGACTGAGAAGAAACAGTTCAAAACAGGATGAAGAACCAGAAAGGGCAGAGTGCAAAAGTCAAAGAAAGAAAGTTTCAGGAAAGATGTGGTAAGTCAAATTAAAGAGGGCCGATTTGATCTTTGGACTTGAAAATTAATGGGGTTTTTGAAGTCAAGGTAGCAGCATGGTTGAAAGGGCTCAATGTAANAGTTCAAAACGGGATGAAGAACCAGAAAGGGCAGAGTGCAAAAGTCAAAGAAAGAAAGTTTCAGGAAAGATGTGGTAAATCAAATTAAAGAGGGCCGATTTGATCTTTGGACTTGAAAATTAATGGGGTTTTTGAAGTCAAGGTAGCAGCATGGTTGAAAGGGCTCAATGTAAAATGAAACTGAAAGTGAAAGTCACTCAGTTGTGTCCGGCTCTTTGTGACCCCATGGACTATGCAGTCCATGGAATTCTCCAGGCCAGAATATCAGAGTGGTTAGCCTAGCCATTCTCCAGGGGATCTTCCCGATCCAGAAATCGAACCAGGGTCTCCTGAATTGCAGGAGGGTTCTTTACCAACTGAGCTATCAGGGAAGCCCTGAATTGAATATAAGGAAATTTAAAAACAGTGTCAATATTCTAAGTATTTTGATCCTAAAGGAAAGGAGAATGACTAGAATAGAAGCTAGAGAGATACACAGAATGGAGGACATTTATTGATAAATGAGACAGGAGCATTTATTTGTAGACTGTATGGGGTAGAAGGAACAAATAAAAAAGATTGAAAATATAGCAAAATGAAAAACTGGTTGTATAGCAGATGATAGGATGGGGTCATTCATGATAATAACAATTATACATACTGAATATCTACTTAACCATTCCGCACTAAGGTAGGGCTTCAAAGCATTGTTTGTATTAACCATAACAATACTCCTAAGAGGTAAATGTTGTGATTATCCTCATTTTCTGGATGAAAAAACTTAAGCAGATAGCAGTGCAGATAGCAGTGTGAGTCAAGAACTCAGGCAGATTAACTCTACCATGGGATCGCACAGAGTTGGACATGACTGAAGTCACTCAGCAGCAGCAGCCTAATCACTGTTATATACTGCATCCCCAAAGCCAAGGTGGTAGTCTGAAACAGCAGAAGAGGTGTCTGTACCATGGAGGAAAGCAGCATGTGTGGGTGGCATGTGGTGGTTGCATAATAAATATTTGTAGAATGAATGGAAAAATAACAGAGTGCAAATATAAATACACAGCTATTGGGTCAGGAAGTTGATGGGGGTCACATTTTACAATGCTGATTGCATCAGCATTGATGAATTTGTAACACTTCATACATAAACAGTATAGTACTTGTTTCATTATATTACAAATCTGTATTTCACCCCTGTGTCCTCACTTACCTGAATCACACCTCCTCAGCAAGAGAGGGGGTGGGGCTGATCTATCCCTTGGATTCCCTAGGGCAGAACTGGAAAAGGCTTCAGAAGATGTCAGAGGCAAGGAAGAAGCAGAGCACAATGAGAAATTAAAATCCAATGAGTTGAAAACCAGCGGTCTCCAAACAGATGGGAGAAGCAGAAGCAGGTTTGGAATCTAAAAGTGTGTCGCTAGGGATTTGAAATCCTCGGAGTCAAGAGCCAAAGCAGAGGCCTGGAAAAATGATTTCAAATGATGTGGCTTTCTGAGTCTTACTTTCAGCTGTCAATCACAGTAATGAATGCCCAAACTGTCTAGTTTAAAGGGCTATGTCTTTGTTAGCATAATTATGTCCCTTACGTACGGTGCCTGGCATAGTGAATGTGGTTTGAAGCTGATAGATATGTGGAGGGACTGATCAAGAACTAGGAGAACTAGAACTTAATTGATAATTATTGTTGATGCGTGTCAGTATTTCTCAATCTATTCCTACTTCTGGACATACAGAATGATTATCTCTTGAAGGTAATCAAAGTTATCTGACCTGCTTTGATCAGTAATATAAGAGTTGTAGCACTTAAAAAAAAAACAAAACTGAATGGGATGAAACACTAATCATCTGTAAGTTTAAACTAAAAATTTTAGCAGAGTTCTTAGTGACTACTTAAATGAGCATATTTGAACTTGAATTTGATAATTATGCTGTAATGTCATTTGGATTTTCAGTATGTCCCTGGCTTATCCTTGGACATTATTGACATATACTATATGGTCCTATTTAAGATGATAAACGATTACCCTTCAAAGGGAATGACAATAGAACTGTGATTCATAAGTGTATTAATCATTCTCTCTAATTGCAGGTATTCACAGTATTTCCAAACATGTTTATTGAGAACATATGCAACCCAGATGCCTCTCTCTAGTCTTCATGCTTCCTCAAGTGTATCAGTTAACATTTGATCAGGGAAGTGAAAATGCTATAACTAACATAGAATAAAGGATTTTTAAAAATAGGAATTGGTCCTTATGAACTTGTGGGAGCTGACGAAGAATTTAATGGAAGATACTTGCACATCTGATGATGGGTCTGAAGTGCCAGCAGGTCAACAGTGCCCACAGTCTGGTGTGAAATGGGAATCTGTGAGGGCAAAATGGTACTCCAAAGGACAAACTGGAAGCCGCAAGTGAAAAGTAGACCCCACACATGTCTCCCGATATCTCCAAACTTGAGATGTGGATGACCTGAGGAAAGGGCTCATCCCCTTCTCCATGGCGCTGCACACCCACCTGGCCCAGGAAGCTAAGAAGCTAAAGGAAGACTTGGGGGGAGCTGCAGGGCTGCCGGCCAGTGGTGGCCCAACACCCACACACGAGGCCAGCAGATCAGCAGCAACGCACAGCACGGGCGCTCTCCACGACCTTCAGTACGTGGTCGCTCCTGCTTCATGTGTGCCTTCCAGCCTCTCCCTGGCCAATCCTAACCTCAAAACATGCTGAAAAGCAATTCTTGGGAAGGTTGTTTTATAGAAGCTGAGTTGATACAACAGAAAATCACCACATTAAGCAATGCTAGTGTGTTCTGCAAATCTGTTTCCCCTCATACAGGATCTCCCCTGCTCCAGAGCTTTGCAGGTCACCTCCTTTTGCCTCCCAAGTATTCTGCCAGGTTGTTCTCTTTAATATCCTGTTCCCACTCTCGGGTAGGCACAGCTAAGTCACTACTGAAATTATCGATACCACAGAGTAATGGAAGTATGTGGGACTCAACACTAGAAGTGGCCAAGGCCACCATACTTCCTTTTATTTCCACCCAGCAATGGGAAACTAGATGTCAACATCACCTCTGGTTCCTAGATCAACCACCCAGAGTACTAGACAAAGGAGAGTTCAAATTCCAAACTCCATATGGCTCACACGCAGCTTCTATTTCTGCCTCAGCCTCCCCCTCCCTCAAAGCTCCCATGGGAACATGACAGTGAGAACACGCACTTCTTCGGGGAGAAAAGCCCCTTCTGCACTCACCAAGTGTGCTTGGGCACCATGGCCTGGAGAAGGAAACAACAGTGGGCACCCCAGCATGGTTCTCAAAGACAGCTAAATCAGCCTCAAAGAACCAAAGTGAAGTCAAGTTAGTGTCGTGCTTTTCCTGCACAAAGAGGAAGAAATCAGGCCTGTGCTTTTCTGCTACAGTCTAGTCTTATGGACCTTGTAACAGCAATGTATAGGCAAAAAGAAAATTCTCTCTCTCTGTCTCACACACACACACACACACACACACACACACACACACACACACACACACACTTTCTCTCTCTCTCTCTCTCTCCCCGTCTCTCTTCCCCCAAGAATTATCAGTATTTTTAGGCATTTGGAAACTTAAAAGCAGATTTGGTGGGAGATTCTGTCTTCAGTGTGGAATGGTCCTGCTGAAAGTGTCAAGTGTTTAGTATTGAATAGAAGCCCTAACATCTCAGTGAAAGCATTATCTTTCAAGCTCATGGTTGGGTCATCATCTCTTCCAGGAACATTAGGGGATTTTTGTCTTACACTTGTGTAAGTTAAGCTTGGCTTCTGGTGGTTCCCATAACCTCCACCACCAAATCAAAATCTCTTCCACTGATGAATTGACAGCTCCACCTCCACATGGAGAAAATTGTGGACAGCTTGTAAAGGATTCTTTCCTAGTTAAAAAAGTTCCATGCCTTTTCAATGCACCTCCCAATGGAGGCGATCTCTGAGCCTCTATTTATGAAATACTTTTCTTGAAAGAGAATTATAAGAAATAAATGAGACACTGTCTCTTGGCAAAACTTTCCATATAATAAGTACTCAAAGCTATTAGTATTACATATTACTCACAATATTCAATTCATATACATATATGTGTATATATGAATACACATCCTTATATATCATTGCTTACAATATCAGGAAGAAATAATTAGTTTCCATATTGAGCATATATGTGAAAAGGAAAGAAATTCATCTCTCCAGAGAGTGGGAAGAAGAATGGAAAAGACAAAGAAGTACTGAGTGAGGAAAATTTCAGTGAAATAAAACAGACACTCTATAAACTAACAGTAGCAAAATCTCATTTATATTCCAATTTTGGGTCTATCAACAGACATCCTTGAATAGTATATATTATCTCAAATAAGCTATAATAAACATCCCTTGACATTTATTCCTACAGTAAAAATTACGAAAACTTTTGAGGACAATGAGTTCTACCAATTTTTCAAGGTTTTTCATAAAAACAGATGGTTGTAAGCTAATTTTTCACCTTATTTTGAGCTGTTAAATCATTGCATGTGTTTATTATGCTTAAACGTGCAAAGTTGAAATAATGTTAATTTTTTCTTGGCATTTTATATGCTTCAAATGTTTTTATTGTTTTCCTAAATAAGACTATTTGTCATATGGAGGAAATCTCTGTATTTACCAAGTTTTTCATATTTAACAAATTAATACAGATAATAAATCATTTGTTTCATGTCCCTAATGAATTCCTTCATGCACCCATGACTCACTGATTAATTTTTGAGATCTTACTGAGTGCCAGGTACTGTTCTAGACCCTGAAGAAACAGAAGCAAATCTTAGTTTCTGATTCAAACAGATTTATTGAGTCTGTTACCAGCATAGACATTTTTTCAATCACTATACAATGTAATCAGAGGTAAATGTAAAATACTGTGTGGTAAGGAAGGAAGTAATAAATGTTCTGTGGAGAACAGAGAGAAGGTAGAAAATAATGGTACCATAGAGGTGATATTTTAACTGGGTATTAAAAGAGGGGTTTACACAGAAATAGTAGAAGATGGTTTTAAGTGGAGAATAAAACATGATAAGTGTCAGGGAGAAGTGGAAAAATCACGTGACCTGCTGGGTTATGGCAAACAAGGCCCAGGGGAGAGAATGAGTTGCAGAGGGAAAGCAACCCAGAGGTACCTTTGGAAAGGCATTCTGAAGAATTTTCACTTGGTCCTGTCAGCACAAGGCCCTTTAAAGATTGACATAGTTCAAAGATTCAAAAAGTGAAAATCAAAGAAAATGATATAGAACTGATATTTTCCTTGGCATTTCTTATTGAATTTTTTTTTATCAATAAATACTTTTTTTATTTATTTTTTTTTAGAGCTTCCATTTTACTTTATTTTACTTTACAATACTCTATTGGTTTTGGCATACATTGACATGAATCTGCCTCGGGTGTACACGAACTCCCAAACATGAACCCTTCTCCCACCTCCCACCCCACATCATCCCTCCGGATCATCCCCATACACCAGCCCCAAGCATCCTGCATTAAGAAAGCTGTGGTACATATACACAATGGAGTATTACTCAGCCATTAAAAAGAATACATTTGAATCAGTTCTAATAAGATGGATGAAACTGGAACCGATTATACAGAGTGAAGTAAGCCAGAAAGAAAAACACCAATACAGTATCTTATTGAATTTTAACCTGGACATCACATTATACTAGGTTTCCAATCAATCAATTTGAAGAAAGTCTGTTAATGAAGTACAGGATAAAGTTTCAAAGTCAAGAAAGTTTAACTGATGCGAGTCTGGGAGAAAGCTCAGAATAGGATTCTACTTCCAGGTGAAAGTTCTCCATTTCTGTAGTTACAGTGTGGAAAGTCTTAGTCGTTACACTGTGGAAAGATTTTGACCTGAAATATTCCCTTACCCTATTGGAATATTCAGGAGACTTCCTTCCGGCTTATCTATCATCAGTGATCCTAAGCTATCTGTAAAAATGTATTTGTAATGACTCATCACTGTAAAAAATGTAAACCAATATTTTTAAAAGTATAAAAGCATTATATTTCTTTGGGGGATGGTATCTGCATAGGGAAAATAGAAGAAAGAACAGACAGGATTTCAAGGAGACTAATTTATCAGAAGACATGAGAAGTTTTGTGTGTGGACATTTATACTGTGATACAAAGTCTTTGAATAAATAACAAATAATTCCAAGCAATGTTTAAATTAACACCAGAAGCTGCTGCTGCTGCTAAGTCACTTCAGTCGTGTCCAACTCTGTGTGACCCCTGTCTCTTATACACATTTCAGTTCAGTTCAGTCGCTCAGTCATGTCTGACTCTTTGTGACCCCATGAATTGCAGCATGCCAGGCCTTACATCCATTGACTCTTATTAATTGGAATAGATATGGTGTACATAGTTGTTATTAGACAACAACTAATTGTTATTATTATACAGTATACTCAAATTTGTATCTTCATTCACCAGTTCTTTGTATACCATATATTCATACACACTAGTCTAATTACTATAATGTATTATAATTAGGATCTCTACTTGAACCAATTGGAGAAGTAATTTCTACCATTTTCATCTAAAAAGTCACCACCATTCATGATCAAGTTCAGTTGCATTTGAAAGTACACTAGACCAGGAATTAAGAGACCATATTTTAGTACCCACTGTACTATTCATAATCCCAAGTAGATTGCTACAAGCTATTTCACCTCCTTCAAACTCCATTTCTCCAACTATTAAATAAAACAGTTAGAAGGAAGACGTAGGTATCTTCTAGACCCCAGATGCAGATCCTGATATATAGCATTCATTCATTCATTCATTTATCCATTCAACTGATATTTACTGGGTATCTTGTATGTGTCAGTGCTGGAGATACAGCACCTGGGATACAGCAATGGGAAAGACCATCAGAAGTCCCTACTCTCCTGGAATTTACATATTCATGATAGGAGATAAATAATAAATCAACAAGTAAATGCAGTAATTTCAGATAGTTATAAATGCTGGTAATATGTTTAAGAATATCTGATGAGGAGCAAG
Organism: Oreotragus oreotragus; assembly: GCA_006410675.1. Lineage (NCBI taxonomy): Eukaryota > Metazoa > Chordata > Mammalia > Artiodactyla > Bovidae > Oreotragus > Oreotragus oreotragus. The sequence goes on along the minus strand of SJYX01013789.1, from coordinate 144,987 downwards.
GATTTGGTTTAGTACTGTGTACAAACTGATGTATAATGCATAATGTACCTTACCCCATATGCTTCATATTTAAATAACAATGTTTCTTGCAATTAAATTTTTGTACCCAGTGGTATAAATAGCAAAAATAGCTTATAGACATCATATATATTGTTCTTTATAGATTAGCTGCCAAATTTAGTTTTATCCTCAGTTGTATTTAACTCTTTGTGATCCCATGGATAGTAGCCCACCAGGCTCCTCTGTCCATGGAATTCTCCAGGCAAGAATACTGGAATGGGTTGCTATTCCCTTTGATCCTTTTGACACAGGGATCAAAACCGAGTTTCCTGCATTGCAGGCAGATTCTTTACTTGATGAGCCACCAAAAATCTCTTTTAAAATATGATTATAATCTGGAGCATTTAGACAGATATTAACATGGAAGCAAAAAGATATTAAAATGAAAAGGATATGAGAAGAAGGTCATTCAGCTGTTCATCCTTGGGGCACCATGATAGATCAGAAGGTGGTTAATATTTGCCATGTCCAGAAGGGCAGTGCAAAGCTAGAATCAAGACAACTGTGAATATCAGGCTGACTGATATGATTTTGCATGGATTATGCACACTTATATTTCCATTTTTCTTTTGTTAAATGACAAAAATATGTCCCTTTCTATTTTATATAGGAGACATAAAGACAAACTTATCATTTCCCTTCATTTGAAATGCTGCTTGCTACTATGTGCATATTGAGTTCACAAAAAATATGTTCATCACTTAAAGGTATCAGTATGTGCAGTAACAGCCAAGTAGAGCTTTGTTAGGATGGGTTTTGAAAGCATTCATAATGTCACTATACAGTGATTGTTGTGTTTTCTTTTTTGAATTCAAGTCTATGCTTTAGGTCATAAATAATCCTTAAAGGCGTTTTCCACTTAGCTGATTTGGTGAATACATTCTGCATTTTCCAAACATGTCATCTATAAACTGCTTCAAATAGTACTCTGCAAAATGGCACAGAATTGCAAAATAATGGACCAGTAGGTCAAACTATGGGTAGTGAAAGATACTGATGTATTTGTTCACATAAGAGATTTGGAAAATAATGTTAAATATGCCCCCAGAATTCCAAAGAGGAGTGGATAAGGATCTTCCCTTTATACAGACATCACGTCCAATGTAAAAAAAATTAATAGGTCAAATTGTACCTCATTTAAAACAAAGATGGATAGGACTTAGAATGCTAATCACATCAATTTCTCAGCAGAACATTGCTGCCTCAAGATGCTCTGGGCAGTGCAGTATAAAATAATGTTAAATATGCCCCCAGAATTCCAAAGAGGAGTGGATAAGGATCTTCCCTTTATACAGACATCACGTCCAATGTAAAAAAAATTAATAGGTCAAATTGTACCTCATTTAAAACAAAGATGGATAGGACTTAGAATGCTAATCACATCAATTTCTCAGCAGAACATTGCTGCCTCAAGATGCTCTGGGCAGTGCAGTAAGACAGGTGGAATGAGCTGGAATTGGCCAGAGAACTATAGCAATGTAACTTCAGGGAAAAAAAAAAAAAAACACTTTGTTTCCAAAAGTGACAGAATACTTTGAGAAAGTACCTCAAAGTCAGAGTTGAAGATACTACCCCTACTTATTTAGACCTAATATTTATCTTTCACAGTATGAAAATAACATAGACACATTTAAACCATTTTAGATTAGACATTTACTTGAGCAAAGACTTTTTATCTCAGGATATGTATTTTTCAATCTGTTTGAAACTGTAAATAATGACCCACTGCAGTCCATGGGATCTCAAAGAATCAGACACGACTGAGCAACTGAACTGAACTGCACACAGAAGAAGACTATCAATCTTTGAAACAAATATTTGGTAAATATAAATGCTATGAAAATAAAAGAAAATGTACTGTAAGGTAAAAGCTTCCAGTCATACTAGGTATCCTGAGATATAACAGGAAAACTTATTTCAACTTAAAGAAAATATATGTGACACTCAGAAGTGTCACACTGGCTAAGTCATCAGAAACACATTGTTTCTAAGAGCATTGTTCCAGGTGCCGTTGTCCACATAGCCCTGTGACAGGTTTGGTGTAACTGTGTTGTGACCTCCCAGCTTTAAAACAAGACATTTGTGAGCAAGCATTTCTTTTCTTTCAGTCCTTTGCTCTTTGCTTGAGGTACACAAGCACAGCTGTCACAGCCCAGACAAAGCTATAGACAGGAAAGTGGCCTGGCTAACGTCAAGTCAGCCATGCTATGACCAAAGATGGGGAAGAGCTGTCCAGGCACAGATGCCTTGTGACTTGACTACGATCCTTTTCAGACTGATGCTGAAGCTGAAGCTCCAGTACTTTGGACACCTGATGCAAAGAACTGACTCATCAGAAAAGATTCTGATGCTGGGAAAGATTGAAGGCAGGAGGAGGAGGGGACGACAGAGGATGAGATAGTCGGATGGCATCACCGACTTGATGGACATAAGTTTAGCAAGCTCCAGGAAGTTGGTGATGGACAGGGGGGCCTGGCATGCTGCAGTTCATGGGATCACAAAGAGTTGGGCATGACTGTGTGACCAATTGAACTGATGATCCTTTTCCCCCTTGGATCAAGAGTCAATTTGTATCTTGTTTTTCAGATTAAGTATGGAGTATGAATTTATTCAGTGGACACACCACTTCTGCTTCCAATCTGAGAGAATACATTTTGCTCTAGTGGTCCTATGAGCCTTCACATTGATGTGAATGGCTATAATTCTGTGCATGGCAGTGATCCTCAGTATATGGCGATAAGAGGCTACAGTGTATTCTTTCCCAAATGTGGATGTAAAATAAACAAATTGTCTTTCTAATCTTAAAGTAATATCCTGTTCCACTGGCATGCAATAGCAGGAGATTAGCAGAGACCTGACCTCTAACTACATTAAATCTACAGAGCAAACAGAAAACTTAAAATATTTCTAAAATGTGAGAGAAATAAAAAAATGTCTTAAGTCTCAGGGTATAGCCAAATAATACTTGATGGTTGACATAGTGCAACTTTACTTACTCTTTTTCCTTTTAATTTACTTCCACTCTCTTTTCCCTCTTATCTATTATCTTTTTTAAAGCATTCTAAACAAACTGTTCACAGGAATCTAACAGTGACTCAGTTTATATGCTTCCTTAAAAACAGCGTAATTGCTTTTAACTCATAGCGACCCTTATTACTTTTAACTCTGTTGCTGCAGGTCAGTGAATATCTTATAATTGCTACATGTCCTAGAAATATTTTTGTTAAGTGTTCAAAGACAGAGCACCAACAAAGACTGGAAGAAGGAAGAATGAAGCCATGCGCTTGGGTGAAGCATGCCAGCTGTGTGGAAGTCCAGAATCCGCTTGTCTGATGGCTGCTGTGACACCTGCTGTAGAGACACCAGGAGCCTAATGACGGAAGAGCCCGCACACATATGTCACCAGTTTGGGGTAGGACGCATATCGGATCCACTCCGTCTAGCCATTAGAGCTTTGACTTTGCTGTTTATGATGCTGCTGCTGAATATGCTTGTAGGACTGGAGTCATTGGACACTTACTGAAATATATATTAGTTTTAAAATAATCGAAGTGTGGGGAACCAAACAGTGTATTGAGCTAATTATACAGTATAGCTACTATTTTGCTATTCAACAGTTAAAAATGTGTCATAGGTCTTGCGATCGCTGAACCCAGGGTAGGCAAGGCTCGAGTGGGGGAGCTGGAAAAAATCTGAGGAGCCATAGGAATTGCAGGCAAGCTTAGGTCTCTAAGGGCCACTAGTGCTGCCGCAGCCAGCGATTTCAGGCGGGGCTTGTAAAGGTCTACAGAACAAAGCGAGTACGTCATGGCGCGCATGCACACTGCTCTAAATGAGCTCAGCTGTTACGCAACCATGCAAAGTCACCGTTTACAGAATGTGGGGGGACAGCGAGAGGACATGGGAGAGAGCCTGACCACCACCATCTTAGCTAACTGCTATTCCTCTACATCATAGAAATCAAATGTGCATTTTTTTTTCTGAGGATCTCATTAATGTAGGTGTTCTCTCAGTGCCAACCTTTAGTCCTCATTAATTCTCAACGTCATACTCTCCATAGGGAGGAGCTTCTGTTCTCATTGCTTCAGTTGTATCACTAACCTCACAGACCCCAAATCTTCTATTCAACCCAGTTCTCTCACTTGGACTTCTGACCCATATATGAAACTACCTGCCAGATCTCCCACATTGTCCTACTTTCTGTCTCCAAGTTCGAATGAGTTCTTCCCCCTGTGCTCCTTTATTCAGTGTATTTTGTCCATTGAATGTCATCATCATTCATCCAGTTATCAAGGTCTACACCGGAGACTCTGACTTCATCCCTGCTCCTTCCCTGATATAATTACTCCCTGATATAATCCATCCTGGTAGTTTTGTCTGTTTCTTTAATATTGTATATGAGATGATGGATGTTACTAAACCTATTGTGATAATCCTTTCATAATGTTTGTAACCCAAATCACTATACTGTATATCTTAAACAGTGCTGCATGTCAATTATATCTCAATAAAATAAATATGTATATCAAAAGTTTAAAGACACAAAACCAGCATAACCTACTTTTCCATTATTATACAGTGATTCCAGAAGCTATCACTCTGTTCATCATGGATGACAACATTTTATCTATACCACACTGAAGCTTCAAGGACACTAAATTAGGAAATTTATACCTATGGCTGATTCATGTTGATGTTTGGCAGAAACCAACACACTTCTGTAAAGCAATTATTCTTCAATTAAAAATAAATAAATTTAAAAAATTTTTAAGAAAAAAATTACAAATAAATCGGACTTCCTGGCAGTCTAGTGTTTAAAAATCTACCTGCCAATGCAGGGGACATAGTTTCGATCCCTGGTCTGGGACAATTACGTGCAGCAGGGAAGCTAAGCCTGTGCAATACAGTTACTGAGCCCTCATGTTCTAGAACCTGTGAGCTACAATTTCTGAAGCCTGAGTGCCCCAGAGCCCTTGCTCTGCCACAAGATTAACCACTGCAGTAAGAAGTTCATGCCCTGCAACTATAGAAAGTAGCTCCCACTCCCTTCAACTAGAGAAAAATGAAGACCGAACATAACCAAAAACAGTAAATAAATAAAATTTTTTAAAACTACAAAGAAGTAGACAAATAAATAAATAAAAGGGATCCATGCATTCCACTCTGCCTATGCTAAAGCAGTCGAGTAACAGGGAAATCCTAAACCCACTCGTGACCAGAAGACACTGATGCACCAGATAGGGAAATTTCTAGCTGTGGTTAAAGCTCATGTGTTCTCTATTCACTTTATTTGGTTATTATTATCTTATTAAAACCCTAATTTCAATTTCTTTATTCTTATGGACTCCAGAGAAGCTCATTTAACAATCTAATGAAAAATCATTTTAATGTTGAGTTCCTTTGTTAGTCTGGACAAATTTTGTATGGCCCTATCAACTCATAGCACTTGTCATTTTGGCCATATCCAAGTTAGGAAAAACTCAAGCTGGTAACAATTAACGGTATTCAGACTTTCTTTTTTCCCATCAGTTTTGCCTTTCTTATCTTTTTTCCTTTCTTTCATTTCTTCCTATTTTCCTCCCAATTACTTCTAAACCATTAATACAGTATCTGTTTGTTTAGAACCATTGTGCAATCTACACAGTTAGGAAGCATAGTATCAGAAGTCCTCTTGCACATTCTTCAAGACTGGTGACCAATATCCCAAGAAAAGATAACTCTAAATTTCCTTGTATCTGATGAAATGAGTTGGGACTAATGAATGTTAAAGGGTAAGGGTCAAGGGACAGAATATCCATTTGCCAGAATCATTGTAGGAGTTTTCAAAGGGCAAATCTTTGTGTTGGACCCAACATTCATTCATAAGAAACAGTAGACATCCTTTTTTGTTGCTGTTGATGATGATCTAATAATGGAAATTCCCTGCATACTTGCCAGCAGTGAAGAAATGTTGCTTCAAGCAGGATTACTGATGCCTTTCCTTTATAACACATAAGGCTGCCAATGTGAAAACTTAGCTCAAGTTTCCTCACACCCCAAAAAGGAGAGATCATGTGTCTTGAGAGCAAGTAAGGAAAGACAGAAAGAGCATTAACTCCAAACTGGGGACTCAGAAAGCTAGTTCTGGGCTCTGCAACTAGCTTCATGCCCTGAACCCTCATTTCTTCAATGTGGAGTGAAAACTGTGGATTAGATGATCCTTAAAGCCCCTTCTGAGGAGGGCATGACAACCCACTCCAGTATTCTTGCCTGGAGAATCCCATGAACAGAGAAGCCTGCTGCTGCTGCTGCTGCTGCTGCTAAGTCACTTCAATCGTGTCTGACTTTTAGCGACCCCATGGACTGCAGCCCACCAGGCTCTTCCATCCATGGGATTTTCCAAGCAAGAGTACTAGGGTGGGGTGCCATTGCCTTCTCTGACAGAGAAGCCTAGTGGGCTACAATCCATGGGGTCGTAAATATTTGGACACGACTGAAGTGACTTAACAAACCCCTTACACCTCTAACACCCTTTGTTCCATAGTTCATCATGAAAATGATTTCAAAGAAAAAATAACAGTGGAGTTTAAATAAAACAAATGAATAAAACAATGAGGAATATGAAGGATAGAGTAAAGAGCATGATGAAATAGTTCCAAACTCCTTGATTGAATAAATACAATCTTTTAAAAAATGAATAAATGAGATCAGTTTAACTGACAAATTCCTGCCATGCTTGTGATCTACGAATGTTCTAAGTAAGGACATATTTTCCCACTGCAGATCAGAACCTCCTCCGGTAATGAGGCTGAATTTCAGCAGTGAACTTGAGATTCCACAGAACATAAAGGACGTGTTTTAGGGAGATAATGTGGACTCCTAGGAGGACTTGCTAGAGAAGCAAATGTTCTCTGTTCTGTTTCACAGAAGCTGCTTGGCACCAAATCCACAGGCACTAAGCTCACTACTTGCTTTTCCTCATACTCTCTCAATGAATGAAAGGAGACAAAGAAATAAAAAGTACCAGTGAGAGAGTTCTGTTACTCACCCCAAACTAGATGCTCACAGTCTGATAGAAAATTTTAGTTATAATCTCATTCCTTGAGTCTCAGAAAAATGAAAATTGAATGGGAAGGGTGTTTCTTCTCATTTTTTTCTTTCAGTGTAATCACTTTAGGAAAGTTATTTTGCAATGCCAATTTTAAAACTTTCCCAGTTAACTGTTCTTTCATTTCTGCAGGGCCTAAGCAACTCCCAAAGTTCAAAGATCACAGTTCTTTACAAGGCAGCTCAGTATAACAATTATGTTCACACAGAGCAATGAACTGCAGTATTTCACGCTCTTTCAGAGTGGTAACTGTTGGCAGGGCAAAACTATTGGTAATCCTTTCCACAGCTGCAAAATCGCCTCTGTGTATCATATCACTAGATCTAATGGCAATCAAAGTGCACACTACCTTAACAAATCAATATTAAATTGTATTGAGACTCAAAAATTCAAGATGACTGAAATTTCACATCCTAACATCAAAAGATCTTTATTTATTTGTAGTGGGTATTAAATTTGTTTGCATGAAATGTGCATTAAAGTTTACTAATTTCATCTGACAGTAGTTTATTTGGCTAGGATGCACAGTACGATGTATGTGCCAGGAAGACTGCTGTTTAATAAGCAGGAAAAAATGGAGCTCATAAATGTTTGTGGAGGACTGGAATGTTCTACACTAAGACTAAATTTCAGTGATGTATTATTTAAAAATTATAACAGCACTTTGGAATTTGAAGTGTCTGATGTACTGTGTAACATAAAACTGTGTACAAATACCCTCTGTTTTGAGACAAATCCATTCGCTTCAGCCTCTCCACTGCCACCCAGAGGAGTTAAAAATCAACAAACAACAGGGAACATTTCTTCTGAGTCAGCGTTAGGAGGAAAAACCGAGTTTCTTTAGGAGTTTGTTTTTGGAGACTATCAACCAAAGGATAATAATAACAACAAATATTTGGGTGAAGATTTCAAGTGACTGAGAGATCATCAACTGGAATTCAAACTTAACAAATGTGCAGGGGCATAGGGTTTCAAGTCACAGCCCAACACAGGTTTGCCTGGTGTAGGGCAGAAAACTGAGCATCTCTAAGCATGGCCCATACTTAAACGCATAAAAGCACTGACTGGAACAGCTGAGTGTTTTCAAAGCTTTTACCCTTCAGTTAGTCTGGATAAAGTAACTTGTTTTAAAGTTAATTGTAGGTTACTTTTAAATACAGTGTGAGGGGGTCTCCAATTTATGATTCTCCTTTTCATTTATTGCAAAGATAAAAGTGGAGTGTGTGTGTGTGTTTCAGTTGAAAGGCTTTTATAAATTTATGTCCTGAGAGTATCCTGATGGTCTTCTTAGCAGAGATATATTTTTGTTTTATTGATATGTTTCTGGGTAATTTTCCATTCTTTTTTCATCTTAATATGTTTTATGCATTTTTGGTCTTTTTGACACTCTTTAGTAGATCTTAAATAGGAAAGGTGGGATAAACTGCCCCAACTTTTTTAGTCTAATAAAAGATGCTTTCATAAAAAGACATTAAAATTCCATTACTGTCTCTGTTCCAGGTCAATGGAAGACAGATATTACAAATGTTATGGTTAATTCTTACCTTTCATGAAGCTAATGATTTAATGCACACAATAAATATTAAATATGTATTTATGCATATACATACTATATGTATTTAGTATACTTCCTTAAAATTAATATTTTAGCATCAAATTTGTTTTTTTTTTAAGGGAGAAACAAGGTTTGTTTTTGCTTGGTATAGAGCTACAAAGAATGTCCACTGATATTGTTTCATTTTATAATTAAGATATATAAGTGAGGTAAATCTTCATATATTTAAAGTCTACAGTTGATTCAGCTTTGACATATATTGGTTCCATGGTAAAGAATCTGCCTGCCACTGCAGGAGATGCAGGAGATGCGTGTTTGATCCCTGGGTTGGGAAGATGCCCTGGAGAAGGAAATGACAACTCGCTCCAATATTCTTGCCTGGCGAATCCCATGGAGAAAGGAGCCTGGTGGGCTACAGTCCATAGGATCACAAAGAGTCAGACACAACTGAGTGACTGAGCACACACACATACACCCTTTTTTTTTTAAGGGAGAAACAAGGTTTGTTTTTGCTTGGTATAGAGCTACAAAGAATGTCCACTGATATTGTTTCATTTTATAATTAAGATATATAAGTGAGGTAAATCTTCATATATTTAAAGTCTACAGTTGATTCAGCTTTGACATATATTGGTTCCATGGTAAAGAATCTGCCTGCCACTGCAGGAGATGCAGGAGATGCGTGTTTGATCCCTGGGTTGGGAAGATGCCCTGGAGAAGGAAATGACAACTCGCTCCAATATTCTTGCCTGGCGAATCCCATGGAGAAAGGAGCCTGGTGGGCTACAGTCCATAGGATCACAAAGAGTCAGACACAACTGAGTGACTGAGCACACACACATACACCCGTGAACACCACGATCAAAAAAAACAAAACAAAACACACTTCCATCATCTCCAAAAGTTATCATGTGACCCTTGGTAATCCATCCCTCCCTTCATGCAGTCTCCAAGCAATCACTGATCTTTCTGTCCCAATAAACGGGTTTGCATTTCCTAGGGTATTGTAAAAGTGGACTTATAGACCATGTGCTCTCTTTTATCCAGATTTCCTTCTCTCAGCAGAACCATTTTGTGATTCACTGAAGTATGTATGTGTACTGATGCTATCTTCCCATTTTATAATTTTGTTTCTTTGCTTTTGGTTGTGCTGGGTCTTCCTCGCTGTGTGCAGGCTTTCTCCAGGTGCCGTGAGCGGGCGCTGCTCTTCCTTGCGGCGCATGGGCTTCCTGTTGCAGTGGCTTCTCTGTTGCAGAGCGTAGGCTCTAGGTGCAAATATGGTGACATGGGGGCTCAGCAGTTGTGGTTCCCAGGCTCTAGAGCACAAGCATTAGGCTCAGCAGTTGTGGCAGCATGAAGGACAGCTTGGTTGCTTTGCAGCAGGAGGGATCTTCTCGGGCAGGGAACTGAACCAGTGCCGCTGCACTGGCAGGCAGACTTTACCACTGAGCCACCAGGAAGGCCCGAAACTATCTTCCTTTTTACTGATGAGTGGCATTCGTTGTCTGACTATACAAAAACTTCTGGATTTATTCTTTTGATGGGTATTTGGGTTGGTTCCAGTTTGGGTGAGTTTTTCAAATCTTAGACATTATTTTGTGTGAGTTCTCATTGTGGTTTTAATTTGTATTTATTTCCCTGATGATTAACAACTTTGAGCATATTATCTTCCATTATGTTTGTCTATTGGTTACCTGAAACAGTTCTTTATATATTCTGGATACAGGTTAATGTTTTCATCTGTATTTTCTTATAGAAATTTTATCATTTTAGATTAGATCATTTAGATTGTTTTTAAACTAATGTTTGTGTATGGTGTATAGTAACGGTCGATTATTTTTTCCCATTCAAATTCTTGGTTTGTTCTGCTTATGAATGTGTCTATTTTATCATCAACAGCAGATTTACTACAGTAAACCCTCCAACTGTCTTCTTTTTTATGACTTTGTTTATTCTGGCTCCTTTGCATTTCCATGAAAGTTCTATGAAAATGTTTTTCTATTTTAAAAAAATGGAATTTTGATTGGGATTGCATTGATTTTATAAATCAGTTTGGGGATGTTAAGAATATTTGCCATCTGAAGATATTTTCTTGAAGATTTTTTAAAGTATTCATCAAAGATATTGGCCTGTCATTTGTTTTGGTTTTTTTTTTTTGTAGTGTCTTTGTCTGGGTTTGGTATCAGGATAATATGGCCTAATAAAATGAATTTGGGAGTGTTCCAATCTCTGCAATATTTTGGAATTGTTTGAGAAAGATAGGTATTAGTTCTTCTTTATATGTTTGGTAGAATTCCCCTGTGAAGATCCTCTTAACTTTCTCTGCCTCTATGAATTTAGGTGAAATAGTTGCCTATTTCAGTTCTTGAAGGCATGTCTTCCTGTGGGAGTGTTCTTCTACAGACTGTGTGTGCTCAGTGTCTTTGGTGGGAGGGCTGGATTTGATGTGGGCACCAGTTATGTCTTTTCTCAATTTGTGCAGGCAGCTACCACCTTGGTAGAGGGTGTGGCTGGGGTAGCAGGGCCAGTCCTGTGCTGGGTGTGAGGCCGGGCTTCCTCTCTGCTTAGTGGCCATCACCCTCTGTCAAGGGTGGTATCTGAGCCCAAGCTGTTGGAGCAGAAGCCCTGAGCATCAGGCTTAGCTAGCTTTGTTCCCTTTAAGTCTGTGTCTTCCCTCTCCCCATACCAGGACCTTTGCCCCAGAGGAGGGGAGTGCTGAAGAGAGTGCTACCACCCCTCCCAGACAGAGGTCCAGTGTACTTCTTGTGTAGGCTTCTGGAGCTCCATTCATATGCAGCCTTGGGTGTAAGCCTCTTTTGTCTCCCATGGCCGCTGGCCACTGCTCCTGCCTCTGCCACCCTCACCCTTTTGTGAAAGTGCTTCGCAGGGCTGGCAGGGACCCGCATGAAATCTTAGCATGTGTCAGGAGGTCAGCAGTGGTAGAATGGCTGCCATCAGAGATTTTGGCAGCTTCTGTAGTAGCAACCAAAAGTGGCTGCTGCTCTACCCCAACTCCACCCCAGGGCTAGGTCACATCTGCATCCCACAGTCGAGTCTTTTCCCTGGTTCTAGCCCCAGGTCTAGTGCCACACTGTGGCTTGGAGAGAGTGAGATTTGCTCAGCTCGAGCTAAGGTGTACAGAGTGGTAGTCACGGGAAACCCAGCAACTGCTGTGGAAGACCTCTCTCCTTATGAGCAGAGTCCAGCTTTCTCCAGCCTTTCTACTGACCCAGCAGCCGTTCAACCAGACAAGGGGACTTGTCCCTCTACACTGGACCCGAGGATTAGGATGCCCAGACTATGGCTCAACTCAGCCACTTCCCATAATGGATGTCTGCTCACGCAGTCTCCATTTTCCTACCAGGGGCACAGGTCTCTACATGATTACTTTTCTTCCCTGTAGGCACAATTTTGTGAGTATCTTTCTTTCTTTATTTCTTTTTAGTTTTTACTTATTTATTTATGGCTGGCCATGCTGGGTCTTTGTTGCTGATCGTGGATTTGTCTAATTCAGGTAAGTGGGCGATACTCTTCATTGTGGTTCAGTGGCTTCTCTTGTTGAGAGCACAGAGAAGGGCTTCAGTAGTTCTAGCTCATGGACTCTAGAGTGCTAGCTCGATAATTGTGATGCACAGGTTTAGTAGCTTTGCAACATGTAGGATCCTGGACCAGGGATGGAACCCATGTCGTCTACATTGCCCAGTGGATTCTTTACCCCTGAGCCACCAGGGAAGCCCAGGTATATCATTCTTACAGCCTTGGTTGTGTAAGAGTTCTTTTGGGTTGGTTTGCAGTGAGGATTGTTCCACATAGAGATACATTTGTGATATGTTTGTGTGGGAAGGTGAACTCTACATCTTCTTATTCTGCCATCTTGATGTCCACTTTTACATATTTTTAATAACAGTATTTTCTTTATCAGATGTTTCTTTTGCAAATAGTTTCTCCCAGTCCCTGGCCTGTCTTCTAATTATCTTTATATCATTTTATGCAGAGCAGAAGATTTTATTTTCAGTGAGTCTAATTGATCAATTATTCTTTCATGAATTATGTCTTTGGTATTGTATCATAAAAGATCATCTAGATATTCTCCTGTGTTATCTTCTAGAAGTTTTATAGTTTCGCATAGGATGATCCATTTTGAGCTAATTTTTATGAAGTGTGTAATATTTGTATCTAGATTGACTTTTTGTACGTGGATGTCCACAAGTTCCAGTACCATTTGTTAAAAGACTATTTTTGTTCCTTTTTTTTTTTTACCTTTGCTCCTTTGTCAGATCTCAGTTGACCATATTTAAAGGAGTCTGTTTCTGTGTTCTCTGTTCTCTTCCATAGATCCATTTGCTTATCCTTTTGCCAACATAACACTGTCCTGATTACTGTAAGTTTATTGTAAGTTTTGAAGTTTCATAGTGGCAGATCTCTAACTTTCATCTGCTTCAAAACTGAGTTGACTATCCTGGGTTTCTGCCTCTCCATGCAGACTTATAGAATCAGTATGTAAATATCCACAAAATAACTCACTGGAATTTTGACTGAGATAACATTGAATTTATAGCTCAACTTAGTAAGAACTGACATCTTGACAATAGTATGTTTTACTATCCATGACCATGGAATATCTCTCCATTTATTTAAGTTTTTCTTTGATATATTTCATCAGCTTTATAGTCTTCCTCATAGATCTTTTACATATTTTGTTAGGTTTATACCTAAATTTTCATTTTGAAGAAAGCTAATGTAAACAGTAATGTGTTTTTAATCCGAAATTCCACTTGTTCATCACTGATATATAGAAAACAGATTGGCTTTTGTACATTAACCTTTTATCACACCTTTGCTATAATCACTTATTTGTTCCAGTATTTGTTTTGCTTTGTCATTTTTAATCACTTCTTTTGGATTTTCTACATAAACAATCATGTCATCTACAAAGACAGTTTTATTTCTTCCTTCCATTCTGTATAGCCTTTGTGGTTTTTTTTTTTTTTCATAGCTTATTGCTTTATTTTATTTATTTATTGCTCTGTATTTTTTATTTTTTTTTTTACTTTACGATAGGGAACACCCTTGCTTTCCTCTTAATCTTAGCAGGAAAGACTCACATTTCTCCCTATTAAATGTGATGTTAGCTACAGGGGAATTTGTATGTATTCTTTTTTAAAAATATAAATTTATCTATTTTAATTGGAGGTTAATTACTTTACAATATTGAGGTAGAAGTTTTCCTCTATTCCTATTCTGTTGAAAGTTTTTTAATCATAAATGGTTGTCAGATTTTACCAAAGGCTTTTCTGCATCTATTCCATATAATGAGGTGATTTTCCTATTTCTATTTTATGATGAATTTGTTTTCAAATGTCAAACTAAACTTGCATACCTGGGATAAATACCCCTTGTTTGTGATGTATAATCCTTTTAATATGTTAAATTAATCTGTTAATGTTCTTGAGGGCTTTGAACTACTATCGGGTTACTGTCAATTTCTTCCTTCATGTTTGTTACTATTTATCTATTTCTATTTTATGATGAATTTGTTTTCAAATGTCAAACTAAACTTGCATACCTGGGATAAATACCCCTTGTTTGTGATGTATAATCCTTTTAATATGTTAAATTAATCTGTTAATGTTCTTGAGGGCTTTGAACTACTATCGGGTTACTGTCAATTTCTTCCTTCATGTTTGTTACTATTTACTTTATGTATTTAGGTGTCTTTATGTTGGTTGCATATATGCTGTAGTCTTTGTTTTCAAGTCTATTTTACCTGATATTAATAACACTACCTTTGCTTTGTTTTTATTTTCACCTGCATGGAATACCTTTTCTATCCCTTCACTTTCAGTCTGTATCCATTCAGCTATCTTTTGATTGGAGCACTTAGTCCATTAAATTTAACATAGCTATTGATACATATTCACATATTTCCACTTTGTTAATTGTTTGTGGGTTGTTTTTATAGTTCTTTTTTTGTTCATTTCTTCTGTNGTCTTTGTTTTCAAGTCTATTTTATCTGATATTAATAACACTACCTTTGCTTTGTTTTTATTTTCGCCTGCATGGAATACCCTTTTCTATCCCTTCACTTTCAGTCTGTATCCATTCAGCTATCTTTTGATTGGAGCACATAGTCCATTAAATTTAATATAGCTATTGATACATATGCACATATTTCCACTTTGTTAATTGTTTGTGGGTTGTTTTTATAGTTCTTTTTTTGTTCATTTCTTCTGTTGCTCTCTTCTTGTGATTTGATGACTCTCTATGTTTGGATTGCTTTCTCTTCCTTGTGTGTATACCTGTTACAGATTTTTGGTTTGTGGTTACCATGAAGGGTGTGAGTGTGTATGTGCATATGTCTTAAGTTTGAAAGTGTTCTAACAACCCTGAAGTTTCCTCCCCTTCCATTTACTGTTTTTCACATCATATTTTGCATATTTTCATTTTGTACATTGTGGATAGATATGATTTTATTCCTTTTTTCTTTTAACCTTCCGAGTAACTTTACTACTGGTTGATCTATGACTTTTACAATATGTTCACCTTTACCAATGAGACTTTTTCTTTTGTAATTTTAATATTCCTCTGTCTGTGATCTTTTCTTTTCTGTTTATACAAGTCCTTTCAACATTGTTATAAAGCAGATTTTGTGTTATTGAAGTCAGTTAGTTTTTGCTTGTCTGTAAAACTTTTGACCTCTTCTTCAAATCTGAATAGCCTTACCAGGTAGAGTATTCTTGGTTGTAAGTTTTTCCCTTTCATTAATTTAAATGTATCATGCCACTACATTCTGACCTGCAGAGTTTCTGCTGAAATGTCAGCTGATAGCATTATGGGGGTTCCCTAGTATATAAATTGTTGTTTTCCCTTTCTATATTTAATCTTGTCATTTTAATTACAATATATCTTGATGTGATACTCTTTGGGTTGTTTCTGTTTGGAACTCTCTGTACTTCTTGAACCAGGATGTCTATTTTCTTCCCCAGGTTAAGGAATTTTTCAGCTATTATGTCTTGAAATATGTTCTCTGCTCCCTTTCCTCTATCTTCTCCTTCTGGGACCCATATAATGTACACGTTAGTACTCTTGATGCTGTTCCTAAAATCTCTTAAAGTATCTTCAATTTTTTAAATTCTTTTTTCTATTCAGATGCAGTGATTTCCACTACTCCGTCTTCCAGTTTGCTGATCTGTTCCTCTGTATCATCTAAATCTACTGCTGATTCCTTCTAGTATATTTTTATTTTAGCTATTGTATCTTCAACTATTTGGTTCCTTATATTTTCTCTTTGTTAAACTTCTCCGTTTTTGTGAGTGGTGGCTCAAATCTTGGTTCAGTGCTAAAAACACATTCTATGTTTGTTTGAGCCTGTTACAGCAGAAAAAAAAAAAAATGAGCCCAAGATATCTGCAAGTTTATACACAGAGTTAAAGAATCTCTTCTCTGGATCTCTCTGCTTTGAGACTATCTCCTCATTCTCCAGTCCCCAGAGCCTCTTTTGCTATTTTTCTGATTATAAGGATGGACTTTCTATTGAATATTTGGCGCCTCATGTATCCACTCCACTATATGCTGCTCCGTGACTGGGATCTACCCTTGCAGCAAAGCATGAGGGAAAAAAAAGTGGGAAATAAACCTTATGCCTTTAGTTTTGAATCCATTCCTCAAAAAATAAACTTTCAGAGTTCTCAGATAGGTTTTTCCTCTTTTTTGTCTGATATTTTAGTTGTAATTAGTAGAATAGCTGGCTTACATAATCATGCTGAACACAGAAATCTCATCCTTATTTTTTAAATCAATGTTTCTCAAATTGTGGATCATGACTGCTTGTCAGCCATATACTAAGTTTAGTGGTTGTTGATTCACATTCTAAAAATTAGGTGTGTTAGCAACTTGTCTAGATTATATCAGATTGTGTCACCTGTAGTAAAACTAAGTTATCTTGTAAAATTTTTACTTGCTTTTTATTCAGTAAGAATTTGTTGAATGCTGGCTAAGTGTCAAAAACTGTTTTTGATCACGGGGAGTATAATGCACAAATATGCATTTAAAAATTCTTATTTATTAGTTTGGGCTGGGTCTTCATTGCTGTGCACTGGCTCCAGTTGTGGCGATAGGGGGCTGCTCTCTAATTGTGACGCTTGGGTTTCTCCTTTTGGTGGCTTCTCTTGGTGTGGAGCGTGGATTCTAGAGCACATGGACTTTCATAGCTGTGACTCCTGGGCTCATAGTTGGGGTGCACAGGCTTAGCTGCTCTGTGGCATGTGGAATCATCCCAAACCAGGGATCAAACCTGTGTCCCCTGCATTTGCATGTGGATTCTTAACCACTGAACCACCAGGGAAGTCCCAATGCATACTTATTTTAAATGGATTTGAGGAAAAAATATTTCTTAAAAGTTAGTTCACTCTATAGTAGTTAGACAAATAAAAGAAAAAGTCCACCTTACCTGTCTAGTTTTGTGTGAAGGAATTCTTTGGGGAAAGTAGAAATTCTACCCTATCACAAGAAACAGAAATCTAAGCTTCCTAGGAAGTGATCTGCAATAATGTGGACCAATAAGGTCAAAGAGCAATTTTACAATAGCTACACTATAGGGTTTTGTGGGTGTTTTTATTTTAACAGAGCTTACATAAACAAGCGTCTTTTTCTCTAAAATGTTTACACTGATTGTTTTACACTGTTTATGAAGATAAAGAGAGCTTGCATGATGTCATAGAATGGAAAGCTAGAACCATTGTTGTTAAAAATTCTATTGCCCCAGAGTCAGGAATCCCCTATTGACTACATTTAAGTTGCAGGCCCCCAACGTGGTGCCTGATCTCTCTCTTTCTACTCTCCCATATTATCGTCTCTGCTACTCACCATAATCATGTTCCTGCTTATTTCTTATACAGAATGGTGTCAATTTTCCTTTCTTTAACTTCTTGTCTTCAACTTCTTCCCTCAGATCTGATAGTAGGTCAACCTCGGGACCCATTCTACAGTCTCTTTTCACTCTACCCTCCTTAAGCTAAGGCTATATTTCCTTTGCATCTGGAGTCTTGTTATAGTATTAGGAGTTTTATTTTGGATCTGTACTTGGGAATGGAGCAAAACAAGGCCCTATTGTCCTCATATCCAAATAGTCCCCTCAGTGGAAGTAAGAGAATGAGAGTATGCCTTTCCCATTTCAAAAGCCTCTGATAACTTATTGGATAGTCTATACGTAAGTGGATCAGAGAATCATATGCAGTCATACATGAGAGTATATATCAATACATAGAATCATACATGCTTTATCCTATTCAAATTTTGTTTGTTACAAACATGTTTATTTTTAGTAGAAATGTTCTTCATCTATTTCTGATATGGCATTAATATTGGGATGGGAGGCATAGCACCCATTCCATATGTACAGCAGAGATCACTAAGGAACAGTTCCCTATATCCCACATCCTTCATTCTTTATTTTTTTCTCAAAACAGCCCTAGGTCAGCCACTGCCAATCAAACCATATTGAAACAGGAGATAAATTATATAGTCCCTCTCTTCTTTTGTTGTTGTTTAGTTGTGTCCGACTCTTTGCAACCTCATGGACCACAGCATTCCAGACTTCCCTGTCTTTTCCTATCTCCCAGAGTTTGCCTAAACTCATAGTCATAACAACAACAAAACTTTCCCAGAAAGTTGTGTTTTTGCCAGTTTTCACAAGTAAATTTGCTTTCCTGTAAGGTAATTGCAGAAAGCAATGTCCATTCTAAGTCATTCAGGTTTCTCTAGGCACCATTTTCAACCAAAAGAAAATTAACTGAGCATACGTAGCCTAAGAAAATGTACATTTAGACAAACACAGTGATTCTTTTTAAAGGACAAATATTTCCTTCTAGTCTGCTTCTTAAAATAAAAAAGCGCAGATCTGGAAGCAATTTGGTAAATTTACTGCATGTAAATTATAATTAGCTCTAGACAGAAATCATTTGTTTTCTTGAAAAGAGGTAGATAAACTCAAGGACAAGGAGATCAGGTTCAAATCTTAATCCTAGAGTTAAGTGAGGCAGAAAGAGACCCAATGTGCAATGTCAACTATAAATATATGCTAGGCTCTTTGAATTACTATGTTACTGTCTACAGTGTTGCATTACTTTTTTGCTATAATGAAATCTTACATATTTATGGCTTTGACTACACAGAGACTTTGTGAATATGATTACTTTAGTTCAATATGCTTGCATATAAAATTGAGATGAATTAGAAGTTATATACCACAAGCACCAAGCCTGAAAATGCAACAGCAAAGTTGGTTAATATGAGTATTAGTGAGTTTCAAAAGAACACTGTTCAAGGAGTAAAGTAAATGAGTTGAAGCAAATATTTAAATTCTGCTTTACAAAAACAGTGCTGTGGAATATCTATTCTATCAGACTCTCCCCAGGAGGATCTTCTGTCTCACAGCTTTTACCAGGTAAACAGTGGACCATATGCTTTTACCTCTTCACACCAAAGATAGCTAGATAGGTGTCAGCAAGTAACACTAAGGAAACCCAGCATTAAGTCCACCAAAAGTCTATAACATGCTTTGGTATGAAAGACTACACAGGAAAAGTAGAGCTAAGTCAATCAGATTTACCATGTAAAGCTGAAAATAACAGATATGGAAGAGAATGCCAGTTGGTGGTGAGCTGTGAAGCTGGAAGGTTAAGTAGACTCAAGGTTAGAATGTGCATTTGGACAATGAAAATTAACCAAAGTTAAATTTTGAGAGGAGGAAAGAGAGGGAAAAAAGAAAAGCATAGAGAAAAGCAGATAATTGAACAACACCTAAAATAGAAAAACGAGTGTCCCTCTGCCCATCAAGGAGTCTGAGATACTGACTTTTCCTGGAGATAGCCCTCAAGGCTGAGGTTTTGAAAACTGTGTTTGCATAAAAATATACCTAAGCTGGGCAGTGGATACGATTCAAAGAACTTGTCATCACTGGGGACTACAGTTGGCTATATCAGCCTGGGAGTTAAGTGCTCTGAGAGGTGATCACAGCCATTCATGGAAGCGTCATCCTGCCCAAGACTTCCATTCTTTCCTTTTCTACCATATTTTTGTATATTCACTTCGTAAATATAGAACTTTGCTTGGAGAAGGCCAAAAGTACCTCTTTCCTCCTATTCTGGGACCTACCTCCTTAAGTCCCCTTAGACATTGCCTAATTAGATATGTATCTCTTCACTCTTTTCACTCAGCCTAAATAAATATCAATATATCACCAAATCTCTCTCATCTTAGTTCTGCATCAGCACTGAATCTTCATAAAGCGAAGACTTGTCTTTTCCCTTCCTTTCTCACTTAAGCATTTTGAAAGCCTACAGATGTCTCTATGCTTCACACTTTTCATTAACTCCTTAGCCTACTGTGACCCACTCCAGTGTTCTTGCCTGGAGAATCCCAGGGATGGCGGAGCCTGGTGGGCTGCCGTCTATGGGGTCGCACAGAGTCGGACATGACTGAAGCGACTTAGCAGCAGCAGCAGCAGCAGCCTACTGTGAGCTGGCTTCTCAAATTGCCAAACATAATAATCTCTTTTAAAACCTGAGAGGAATATTCTTTACCCCAGCAGATTTACTCTCCACTCTTTCCTATTTTGCTTGTTGCTCAAGGAAGCTGACCTAGATGAACCACCTTACTGCTCTTCTTATTTCTTCTGGCAACCCACTGAGTTTTGTCAGTGAGTCACTATAGGAGGCCAGAATATGTGCGAGAGGTATACGTCAGGTGGGTCTCTTCCACAGCACAGTCTCTCAATCTGTCTCAGACACACACATGCTGCTGCTGCTGCTGCTGCTGCTGCTAAGTCGCTTCAGTCGTGTCCGACTCTGTGCGACCCCATAGACGGCAACCCACCAGGCTCCGCCATCCCTGGGATTCTCCAGGCAAGAACACTGGAGTGGGTTGCCATTTCCTTCTCCAATGCATGAAAATGAAAAGTGAAAGTGAAGTCGCTGAGTCGTGTCCGACTCTTCATGACCCCATGGACTGTAGCCTACCAGGCTCCTCTGTCCATGGGATTTGCCAGGCAAGAGTACTGGAGTGGGATGCATTCTTAATTACCCCGTTTGAAGGAGCCAGTTGTTTCCTGGTGAAACTCTGACTGTTCAAGTCCTTAAAGTCTTTATCAAAATTGTCTTACAATGGAATTTGGTATTCTTAAACATCTCTTCCTTCTAGATAATCTCCAATTTTTGAATTCTTAATTTTTGAGTGCTCATTCTCAACCCACTTTATCCATTTCTCTCTCTATGCTACTCTTTTTATATCGGTGTTTCCCAGAGCCCAAGTTATATTTAGTTCACGTTTTCACTAGGATAACCCAATCCAATCTCCTAGCTTTAATACTCACCAAAACACAGTGTTTTGTTTCTAGTAGGCACCCAATACATATTTGCCTTGTGAGTGAGTGAACATGTACACTGATGACTACCAGATCTTATCTCTACACCTGATCTCTCCCTTAATCTTCTTAATATGTGTTATTAATCTCTACCAAACTTCTCCAATTGGATGCCTTCAACATGTTCAAAACAGAATTCATTATCTTTACCTTCAAATCTTAGTTCTTGTGTCCCCTGTCTTATTTAATGCAGACCTACCCACCCAGTTGCTCAGTTTATAGATCTAGGTGTTATCTGAATAACCACCTAATTCCACACTTTGCTCCTTAAATCTAGTCCGTTCCACCACAGTAAGTCCTCTCTCCCTACTGGGTTCTCCATCTGCCCCAGTCTCCGTCGAGGACCTCATGGTCTCTCATCTGACTAGCGCAATGCTCCCCTTTATCTCTGCTCTACTCCTTTCCAAGTTGTCCTGGAAACAGCCTTCCAGGCGATGCTTTTATGTTACTTCTCTCCTTAAAATGATTCAGTGGTTCTCATCTGCATGACCTTCTTGGTCATGGCAGGCTTCCTAATTTTCAAACTTTTGTCTTTTATTTCCAACACGTACTTTACATTAAACAAGTTGACAATACTCAAAATAACTCTTATGGTTCTTTTGGCCAGAATTTTCTCCTCAGTGTTATCTTCTAAGCATCTTCATATCATCTAAAACCTAAAATGATCTCCTCACTGATGCCTTTCTTCATTCTTCATTCTTTTTACCTCTCTCTTCTTCTTGTCTTAGCTAATTATTTGAAAATTATTATTATAGCTCTGAATAAATTGTATTGTCATTACCTATCTGTCTCACCCAAGAGACTGTAAGACTCTTGAAGATATATCTTTACTTAGTTTGATGTATTGAATATAAGGCTTTCTTAAATTAAAAAAAAAATAATGCAAAGAGATAAAAGAAAACAATAAAATTGGAAAGACTAGAGATCTTTTCAGAAAAGTTGGAGCTATCAAGGGAACATTTCATGCAAGGATGACATGACAAAGGACAGAAAAATCAAGGACCAAACAGAAGCAGAAGAGATTAACAAGAGGTGACAATCACTTATCGGCCTCTTGGCTCAGATCATGTGAAGAAGAGGTGGTGAGAATACACAGAAGAACTACACAAGAAAGGTCTTAATGACCAGGATAACCATGATGGTGTGGTCACTCACCTCAAGCCAGACATGCTGGAGTGTGAAGTCAAGGGAGCCCTGAGAAACATTACTATGAACAAAACTAGTAGATGTGTTAGAATTCCAGCTGAGCTATTTAAAATCCTAAATGAGGATACACTCAATAAGTCAGTAAATTTGGACATTTCAGCAATGGCCACAGGACTGGAAAAGTCTTTTCTTCTTTCTAATTGCAAGAGTAATGTCAAAGTACCCAAGAGACTGTAAGACTCTTGAAGATATATCTTTACTTAGTTTGATGTATTGAATATAAGGCTTTCTTAAATTAAAAAAAAAATAATGCAAAGAGATAAAAGAAAACAATAAAATTGGAAAGACTAGAGATCTTTTCAGAAAAGTTGGAGCTATCAAGGGAACATTTCATGCAAGGATGACATGACAAAGGACAGAAAAATCAAGGACCAAACAGAAGCAGAAGAGATTAACAAGAGGTGACAATCACTTATCGGCCTTTTGGCTCAGATCATGTGAAGAAGAGGTGGCAAGAATACACAGAAGAACTACACAAGAAAGGTCTTAATGATCAGGATAACCATGATGGTGTGGTCACTCACCTCAAGCCAGACATCCTGGAGTGTGAAGTCAAGGGAGCCCTGAGAAACATTACTATGAACAAAACTAGTAGATGTGTTAGAATTCCAGCTGAGCTATTTAAAATCCTAAATGAGGATACATTCAATAAGTCAGTAAATTTGGACATTTCAGCAATGGCCACAGGACTGGAAAAGTCTTTTCTTCTTTCTAATTGCAAGAGTAATGTCAAAGAATGTTTAAATTAGTACAATTGCATGCTCATCTCACATGCTAGCAAGGTCATGCTCAAAATCCTTCAAGCTAGCCTTTAGCAGTACATGAACTGAGAACTTCAAGATGTACAAGCTGGGTTTCAAAGAGGCAGAGGAACCAGAGATCAAATTGCCAACACCTGTTGGATCATGGAGAAAGTAAAGGAGCTCCAGAAAAACATCTATTTCTGCTTCATTGACTATGCTAAAGCCTTTGACAGTGTGGATCACAGAAAACTGTGGAAAATATTTAAAGAGATAGGGGTACCAGTCCACCTTACCTGCCTCCTGAGAAACCTGTATACAGGTCAAGAAGCAACAGTTAGAATCACACATGGAACAATGGACAGGTTCAAAATTGGTAAAGGAGTATGTCAAGGCTGTATCTTGTCACCCTGATTATTTAACATATGAAGAGTATATCATGGGAAATGCTAGGCTGGATGAATCACAAACCAGAATCAAGATTGCTGAGAGAAATATTAACAGCCTCAGACACATAGATGATACCACTCTAATGGCAGAAATTAAAGGGGAACTAAAGAGCCTCTTGATGAGGGTAAAAAGAGAAAATGGAAAAAGCTGGATTAAACTCAACATTCAAAACACTAAGATCATAACATCCAGTCCCATCATTCCATGGCAAATAGAAGGGGAAAAAGTGGAAGCAAAGACAGATTTTATTTTCCTGGGCTAAAAACTCATTGCAGATGGGTACTGAAGATGTGAAATTTAAAAGATGCTTTCTCCTTGGAAGGAAAGCAATGACAAGACTAATCAGCATATTAAAAAGCAAAGACATCACGTTGTTGACAAAGTTTCATATGTCAAAGCTATGTTTTTCCAGTAGTCATGTACAGATGTGAGAGTTGGACCATAAAGAAGGCTGAGTGCTAAAGAATTGATGCTTTTTTTAAATATAAATTTATTTATTTTAATGGGAAGCTAATTACTTTACAATATTTTATTGGTTTTGCCATACATCAACATGAATCTGCCACGGGTGTACATGCGTTGCTAAAGAAAACTCTTGAGAGTTCCTTGGACAGCAAGGAGATTAAACAAGTCAATACTAAAGGAAATCAACCCTGAACATTCATTGGAAGGACTGATGCTGAAGCTGAAGCTCCAATAATTTGACCACCTGATTTTAAGAGCCAGCTCACTGGAAAACACCTTGTTGCTGGGAAAGATTGAAGACAAAAGGAGAAGAGAGTAGCAGATGATGAGAAGGTTAGATAGCACCAACTCAACGGACATGAATTAGAGCAAATTCCAGGAGACAGTGGAGGACAGAGGAGCCTGGTGTGCTGCAGTGCATGAGGTTGTAGAGAGTGGGACATGACTTAGCAACTGAACAGCAGCAACTGAATTCAATAAGTAAGTGTTAAATGAATTCCTCTTTCAAATCCGGCTATTCTTATCCAAGATTTACATGGAAATTGTGTTATGGGTTAAATTGTTTCCCCTTCAAAATACTGATGTCCTAATCCCCAGAACTTTGGAATGTGCCCTTACTGGGAGACTGAGCCTTTACAAACGTAATCAAGTTAAAACAAGATTATCAGTATGGGCCCTAGTCCATAAGACGCAGTTCAGTCACGCAGTCATGTCTGACTCTTTGTGACCCCATGGACTGCAGCACACCAGGCCTCCCTGTCCATCACCAACACCCAGAGTCTACTCAAACTCATGCCCATTCAGTTGATGATGCCACCCAGTCATCTCACCCTTTGTCGTCCCCTTCCCCTCCCACCTTCAATATTTCCCAGCGTCAGGGTCTTTTCAAATGAGTCAGCTCTTCACATCAGGTGGCCAAAGTATTGGAGTTTCAGCTTCAGCATCAGTCCTTCCAGTGAATATTCAGGATTGATTTCCTTTAGGATGGACTAGTTTGATCTCCTTGCTGTCCATGGAAAACTCAAGAGTCTTCTCCAACACCACAGTTCGAAGGCATCAATTCATTGGCACTCAGCTTTCTTTATAGTCAAACTCCTCTCACATCCACACATGACTACTGGAAAAACCATAGCTTTGACTAAATGGACCTTGGTAGGCAAAATAATCTCTCTGCTTTTTAATATGCTGTCTAGGTTGGTCACAACTTTTCTTCCAAGGAGTGAGTGTCTTTTAATATCATGGCGGCAGTCACCATCTGCGGTGATTTTGGAGCCCCAAAAAATAAAATCTGCCACTGTTTCCACTCTTTCTTCATTTATTTGCCAATAACTGAGGACTGGATGCCATGATCTTAGTTTTCTGAATGTTGAGTTTTCAGCCAACTTTTCCATTCTCCTCTTTCACTTTCATCAAGAGGCTCTTTAATTCTTCATCACTTTCTGACAAAAGCTTTAGCATAGTCAATAAAGCAAAAGTAGATGTCTTTCTGGAACTCTCTTGCTTTTTTGATGATCCAGTGGATACTGGCAATTTGATCTCTGGTTCCTCTGCCTTTTCTAAATCCAACAGTTCACATACTGTTGAAGACTGGCTTGGGGAATTTAGAGCTTTGATAGTGTATGAGATGAGTGCAATCATGCAATAGTTTGAACGTTCTTTGCCATTGCCTTTCTTTGGAATTGGAATGAAAACTGACCTTTTCCAGTCCTGTGGCCACTGTTGAGTTTTCCAGATTTGCTGGCATACTGAGTGTAGCACTTTCACAGCATCATCTTTCAGGATTTGAAATAGCTCAACTGGAATTCCATCACTTCCACTAGCTTCATTTGTAGTGATGCTTCTTAAGGCCCACTTGACTTTGCATTCCAGGATGTCTGGCTCTAGGTGAGTGATCACACCATCATGGTTGTCTGGGTCGTGAAGATCTTTTTTGTACAATTCTGTATATTCTTACCACCTCTCCTTAATATCTTCTGTTTCTGTCAGATCCATACCATTTCTGTCCTTTATTGTGCTCTTCTTTGCATGAAATGTTCCCTTGGTATTTCTAATTTTCTTGAAGAGATCTCTAGTCTTTCCCATTTTATTTCTTTCCGATGATCACTGAGGAAGGCTTTCTTATTTCTCTTTGCTATTCTTTGGAACTCTGCATTCAAATGGGTATATCTTTCTTTTTCTCCTTTGCTTTAGCTTCTTTTCTTTTCTCAGCTATTTGTAAGACCTCATCAGGCAACCATTTTGCTTTTTTGCATTTCTTTTTCTTAGGGATGTTCTTGATCCCTGCCTCCTGTACAATGTCATGAACCTCCATCCATAGTTTTTCAGGCTCTCTATCAGATCTAATCCCTTGAATCTATTTCTCACTTCCACTGTATAATCATAAGGGATATGATTTAGGTCATACCTGAATGGTCTAGTGGTTCTAGTGGTTTTCCATACTTTTTGATTTAAATCTGAATTTGGCAATAAGGAGTTCATGATCTGAGCCACAGTCAGCTCCTGGTCTTGCTTTTGTTGACTGTATAGAGCTTCTCCATCTTTGGCTGCAAAGAATATAATCAATCTGGTTTTGGTGTTGACCATCTGGTGATGTCCATGTGTAGAGTCTTCTCTTGTGTTGTTGGAAGAAAGTGTTTGCTATGACCAGTGCATTCTCTTGTCAAAACTCTGTTAGCATTGTACCCCAAAGCCAAATTTGCCTGTTACTCCAGGTAGCTACGACTTCCTACTTTAGCATTCCAGAACCATACAACTTCAGCTTCTTTTGCATTAGTGGTTGGGGCATAGACTTGTATTACTGTGGTATTGAATGGTTTGCCTTACAAACAGAGATCATTCTGTCGTTTTTAGATTTCATCCAAGTACAGTATTTCGGACTCTTTTGTTGACTATGATGGCTACTCCATTTCTCCGAAGGGATTCTTGCCCACAGTAGTAAATACAATGGTCATCTGAGTTAAATTTACCCATTCCAGGCCACTGTAGTTCACTGATCCTTAAAATATCAATGTTCATTCTTGCCATCTCCCGTTTGACCACTTCCAACTTGCCTTGATTCATGGACCTACCATTTCAGGTTCCTATGCAGTATTGCTCTTTACAACATTGGACTTTACTTCCATCACCAGTCACATCCACAATTGGGCATTGTTTTTTCTTTGGCTCCGTCTCTTCATTCTTTCTGGAATTATTTCTCCACTCTTCTCCAGTAGCATATTGGGCACTATCGACTTGGGGAGTTCATCTTTCAGTGTCCTATCTTTCTGCCTTTCATATGGTTCATGGGATTCTCAAGGCAAGAATACTAATAAGACTGTCATAAAAAGAGAAATTTTGGATACATATACATAAATGGCCAAAAGATGAAGTGAAGAGAAGATGGCTAACTACAAGCCAAGAGAGGTCTGGGCACATCCTTCCCTCACAGCCTTCAGAAGGAACCCACCCTACCAACACCTAGATTTTGGACACAGTTCTGTCCAATCTCTGTTATCTAAGCCACCTAGTTTGTGGTTCTTTGTTATAACACCCATTGCAAAATAATACACATTGCAATTCAGAAGTTATTTCTATGCAAGTTTGTCTATATGTTTTTAATTTGCCACTTCTATTCAATCTTTAATATCGTTCCTGGATGCTGAGCAATTTTCACTGGGCTTGGAGTTGGCAGTGTTTTCATTATTAAATGTTAATAGTATTCCGTTAACTGAATATCTTTTTAACTTAGTGAGCTAAAATACAACTACTAATGTACTCTTGTTATGTGATGGTGGTTTAGTCACTAAGTCATGTCCAACTCTTATGACCCAATGGACTGTAGTTTGCCAGGCTCTTCTGTCCATGGAAGCATACCTCTTGTTATACTTCTCCTATAAAACTTCCAATGGATCTTGAAAATATTTCATTGCATTTAAATTCATAACTGTTACCTGAAGTTTATTTTGCGTTTCTCTGGCTCTACTAGTTTTTTTCACCATATAGTACTTTCCTCTTAGATGTTTCCCCTCAAATTAACCAGTCTGTATATACCATATAACCTCCTCTCTCTGAAACCATATTATTGACTCATTTCTCAGACACTGAGTGAAAACTTAAAGGTTTCAACAATTGTCTAAAGTACTGAAGGTGGAAGAAGAATAGGGCCATCACAAGGGGGTAGAGGGGGTGGGAGAGGGATGGATTGGGAGTTTGGTGTTAGCAGATACAAACTATTATATGTAGGATGTATAGACAGACAATAAGGTCTTACTGTATAAGACAGAGAACTATGTTCAATATCCTGTGATAAACCATAATGGTAAAGAATATATACATATATATATACACACACATCATACTACTATAAATTAAATTTTAAAAACTAAATAAAATTTAGATAGCAAAACAAAAAAGGAAGAATAGAGCCATCAAATGAAGCCTTGACTACAAAAAGCATGCAAACTAATATAAAGGACAAAATAAATATAGTAGATCTTGAAATTATTACACATGTGCCCAAAGACATTTGCAATCTCCAAATACCAGCATATAATTTCATTAGTGACTCCTAGCTAAAACTGATATAATAATACAAGCATTGCAGGGTTGTTTTGACAACTAAATGAAATAAGATATCACAGAAAACAGTACTGTTGCCCTGAAGTCTGCAGATTCTGCGTGTCTGTCTAGACTTTCTTACCTGCTCTATGACTCATGCTCACACATCAGCCTTGAAGCACTCACAATTCAAAATGATACCTCAGCAAATATATGCCACAGACCTCTGTTTTCTTAAAAATGCTCAGATGCCAAGAGTTTGCCCTATTCAAATGGCCACCATTTAAGCAACAAGGAGGGATTCAGAGGAAGGAGAAATCACACCTGATTGCATTAGAAGATCCTGGGTTAAACAAAATAGCTATTCATAAAAGAATTTCATAATTTTTAATGCATGAATGTGAACTATTAATACTTCAGAAGGGTTAAGTATTATAGAATTTTCCCAATGTATATTATCACTAAAGAGTTGGACATGACTTTGTAACTAGGCAACAAACAACAAATATGATCATAGATACATTTTTCATAGAACAAAACATGGGAAACTATTGCTCATAGAACTCCAGCCTGGCAATTCTGGCTTATAAAATAAATCTGAAATTCCTGAGCATAAAAATATTTTCAATGTTCCTCAATTCTTTCTTTTTATTATTGTCTCAGTATCTTATTCTGATTATCTTCACCCTAGGTTTGTAATCCTCTCTGCATTTCCACAATTTATTTATCTTTTTTCTACACTGTACAGCTCCTGGGATCTTTGTTCTCTGATTAGGGATCAAACCTGGGCCCATGGCAGTGAAAGCATTGAGTCTTAACTACTGGACTACCAAGGGATGCCCTCTATGCTTTATGTTCTTATTCATGAAATTCAGCCTGCCTTTCCTCCTCTCTGCACACCCTCAATCTTTAGAGCACATGAGACAGTATTTCTTATCAGTCAAGATAGGTCAAGATATTGAAAAGAAGTCATACTTCTTTTTTAATCTGAAAACTTCCTACTTCCTGTACACTCAGGCAGAGTTATTTTTGTTCTTCATGTTTTTGTTGTTCAGTTGCTAAGTCATGTCCGACTCTGCAACCACACTGACTGCAGCGTGCCAGGCTCCCCTGTCCTTCACTGTCTCCTGGAGTTTGCTCGATTCATGTCCACTGAGTCCAGTGTTGCTATCTAACCATCTCACCCTCTGTCCTCCTTCTCCTTTTGCCTTCAATCTTTCCCAGCATCAGGTTCTTTTCAAATGAGTCGGCTCTTCGTATCAGGTGGCCAGAGTATTGGGGCTTTAGCTTTAGCATCAGTCCTTCCAAAGAATATTCAGGTTTGATCTTGCAGTCCAAGGAACTCTCAAGAGTCTTCTCTTGAGAAGACTACTCAACATGTTATGTACTACTATGTAACTACTGGAAAAACTATAGCTTTGACTATTGAAATTTCCTACATTCCAGCATATTTCATGGGTATAAAATTATTTGTTTGTGACTATTTTCCTTATTAGGTTGCTACCCCTTAGAGACAAGAGCTGAATTGAATTCCTCTTTTCATAGCTAGGACTCAGCACAGTTGCTGGCCCATGTAGTATCTCCTCAATCCTTACAAATGAAACAATTAGATAATTGAAGCTAAATAATACAAGTGTATAGGATTCATCAGTCAAGTTTTGACTATCAATAATTACCACCCAGCAAGTGGAAACTAAAAAAAGGGAAAGTTAAGATCTGAATGGGAATTGTAGAGAAGTTGTAAAAGTCTGACTGAAATAGCTGATAGGAAGCAGTCTATAAAAAGAAAGATGGAATTAAAGAGATGATGAAATGAGAGAATTAAGCAAAGTCAAAGGATTCAAGAATCAATGGGTACTCAATGCAGGTTCAGTAGGTTTGAAAATTAGAAAGATAAAGCACTTCAAGTCAGAAATGATATTTTTAGAGCTTAAGATTTAGAAATGAAGATTAAAAATACAACCAAATGCCTGCCTCTTTACAGAACGTGTAAAAGTTTGAAGAAGCTGCAAAAGTTAGGGTTGATCAGTGAAAATTACAGGAGAGGCAATTTCCAACTTCATTGGAAGTTGCCAGTGAAGAATTATTCAAGCAAGAATTATTCAAGCTCTGTGTAGCTTGATGGGGAAAATGGGATGGACATGTAAAACACTGGAGATGGTGAGATTCCAATGTAATATATATAAAATGGAGATAAGTGCCCTGTGATCTAACTACTGATGGAAGAAGAGAGGTTGTCCCAGAAGACAATAGATGGTGTTACTGACAATATGAAAGTGAAAGTTGCTCAGTCCAACTCCTAATGACTCTCATGGACTGTATAGCCCATGGAATTCTCCAGGGCAGAATACATGGAATTCTCCATGCCAGAATACTGGAATGGGTACCCTTTCCCTTCTTCAGGGGATCTTCCCACCCCAGGGATCGAAACAAGGTCTCCTGCATTGCATTTGGATTCTTTACCAGCTGAGCCACCAGAGAAGCCCAGGAATACTGGAGTGGGTAGCCCATCCCTTCTCCAGGACGTCTTCCCAACCCAGGAATCCAACTAGGGTCTCTTGCATCTCAGGCAGATTCTTTACCAGCTGAGCTACCAGGGAAGCCCATCTATCTGAAGACAATAATAAAAGAAAATGGTATAAACCTCAAAAAAAGAGAAAGGCTGTTTATTGATAGTGGCAAAGAGAATGTTGTTTTCTTCCTCATGCTTGATGAATTGCTTGGAAGAGGAAAAAAATTCAGTTCAAGGGTCAAGGGCAAAAGAAGCTTACAAATGAGGCTTCTCTGAGGAAGTGAGAATTGTCAGTGGAAAGAACACCTGCAAATATACATAGCAAAATATTAGCAGGTTTGTGTGCATTGACAATGGCAGCTTTACTTAGGTAAAGCTGGAAATAGTTATTCTATATTACACTGAAGAACTTGGAGGTGAATTTTTTGCCTGTAAATGTATAGTGCAGAACATCAGAAAAAAGTATTCAAATACTTAATAGTAAACTTTAATAATTTTTATTTATAAATTATCTTTTGGTGTCTTGTTTTAAAGTCAAAATACTTAGATTACTTAAAATATCTGGTTATCCAAAAATCTATTATAAAAGCATTATCATAAATTTAGAAGGGACACTGAACAACTAGGAAGTGTTCCTGGTAAATGTGACTAGGTTGAAAGGATCCAGGAATCAATGTTACATGAAAAATGATTTTGAAGTATGAATGCATAATCTAGAAAAGTCTGAAGCAGAGGCATAATATGTCCCTTCACATACTTAAAAAAAAACTTTCTTGGAGAGAGATTAGACATCTATAAACTCTCAGAATATAGAAAGAATATTGATCTATGGTAACATCATTCCTATAGGTAGATTGGAACTTGAAAAAGAAAACAAATTAATTAAAATTGTTTGTTTTTTTTTTAAAGAAAAACTAGCAAGTAGCCAACAACAAATTGGCTATCTTGTAGGGTAGCTGGCTTACCGAAGGGAGAATTGTCCAACAAAAAAGCAAAAATATGAGGATTACATTATTATATGTTATTACATGGTTATTGCACTGGAAGACAGATTAGATGATGGTTGGAGGTTCAGAACATTGTACAGGAGACAGGAATCAATACCATCCCCAAGAAAAATAAATGCAAAAAAGTAACATGGCTGTCTGAGGAGGCCAGACAAATAGCTATGGAAAGAAGAGAAGTAAGAAAGTAAGAAAGACTAGAGATCTGTTCAAAAAAAACTAGAGATATCAAGGGAACATTTCATGCAAAGATGGCCTCAATAGACAGAAATGATATGGACCTAACAGAAGCAGAAGATATTAAGAGGTGGCAAGAATACACAGAAGAACTGTACAAAAAAGATCTTCATGACCAAGATAATCACGATGGTGTGATCTCTAACACTCATCTAGAGCCAGACATCCTAGAATGTGAAGTCAAGTGGGCCTTAGAAAGCATCACTATGAACAAAGCTAGTGGAGGTGATGGAATTCCAGTTGAGCTATTTCAAATCCTGAAAGATGATGCTGTGAAAGTGCTGCATGCAATATGCCAGCAATTGGAAAACTCAGCAGTGGCAACAGGACTGGAAAAGGTCAGTTTTCATTCCAATCCCAAAGAAAGGCAATGCCAAAGAATGCTCAAACTATCACACAATTGCACTCATCTCACATGCTAGTAAAGTAATGCTCAAAATTCTCCAAGCCAGGCTTCAGCAATAC